>JASDQU010738726.1:106648-125393 GCA_032191745.1 Picea mariana
AGAGGTGTATGAAAGGAGGCTCATCTACTCCTTAAGAGTAAGGGATGGCATAAAGAAGTGTAAGGCTGCTAGGTAAAAGTGTACCTCAAAATGCTTATTATAATATAAAGGAGAGATATCATTTAAGTGTATTTGTATGTATAATGGAAAAGAAATGAATTATGGTGGTTACAGGTTATGAACAAGGTTTAAGATATTTCGAAGAAAGAAATCCAAAAAACAATTTGATAAGGTATGGGGGATAGTCCATAAAATAATGATAGATCGTTAGAAATAATGTTGGTGAAAATTATTTGGTGAAAGTTGTACCCCAAATGAATGGTTTGGCATTTTATCAGCAATGTAGGGAAGGAACGGAAAAATGAACAGCAGGTGTGCAAAAAGGAACAACAAGTGTTCTAAAAAGGAACAACAGATGCGCAAAAGGAACAACAATTGTTTCGTTCAAAAGAACAGCAGGAGTGCAAAGGGAACGACCATTGTTTCGTTCAAAAGAACAACAGGAGTGAAAAAGGAACGACAATTGTTTTGTTCAAAGGAACAACGGGCACACAAAAGGAACGACAATTGTTTCGTTCAAAGGAACAACAAGTGTGCAAAAGGAATGACAATTGTTCCGTTCAAAGGAACAACAAGCACGCAAAAAGGAACGAAAATTGTTCTGTTCAAAAAAACAACGGGCACACAAAGGGAACGACAATTGTTAAGTTTTTAATGATCTGAATAAGTAATTTTTAAAAACCTGAAAATGTGTTTTTCTTGAATCCAAGGTTGATTAGTCATCAACTAAATTCATTTATGGGTTGGTTTATTTCAAAATTAAGTAGTAGATGGTTTGTTAATGTTATGAGTTTCATTATAGTTGCCCAATTGCTGTTGCTGAACATGACACATTCATTTCTCTGTGAAAGATAGGGTCTGGGTGATGAGATGAAGCAGGAGTTCAAAACAGAAAAGAGTGTGAATTGAGTTCATTACAGTTATCCTCCCTAGTTCTTATTTTCTCAAGTGACTGTAAAAAATAATAAAAAAACTAAATAAAATCTACAGAAAAAAAGTATATACAGTATGTACAGTGTCAATAGAATTCAACATTTATGGAGTTGGGGTGGCTAGATTATCTTCCTACCCAACCAAAATTTGAATGGTAGGGTCCTTACTTACTTCTTGGTAGAAATATTCTTTTGAGGGTGGTTGATGATAGAGTCGTAGCCGGTGTCCATTGAATTTAAATGGAGATCTGGACTCACTGATGGTGCTTAATGTGACTATTCCATTATTGTGGACTTCATTGATTTTGTATGGTCACGACCACTGTGTCTGTAATTTTCCTAGAAAATCCTGAAATATGGAATCATAGAGGAGCGCCTAATCACCTTTTTAAATGATTTTTTCTTAATATGCTTGTCGTTCTAGGTCATTCTCTGTTGTTGAATAATAGTTGTGCACTCTATAGCAGGCAGGTGTGCTTCATCCAATTCATTGAGTTGTTGAAGGCACTGTTTATGTGCTTCTGTAAGATTCAGTCGAATTTCTTGGGCCATCCTTAGAGTCTTGATTTGAAACTTGATTGGGAATATGGGTTCTTTGCCATAGATTAAATGATAGGGAGAGTATCCAGTGGTGTTACACCATGTTGTGCAATAAGACCATAAGGAATTTGGGAGATTAGTAGCCCAATTCTGTCTGTTTGTTGAGACAGTCTTTGTCAGGATTTCCTCTAGGACTTTATTGGTGCTTTCTACTTGCCCATTTTCTTGTGGATCATATGGAGAAGTAATTCTGTGTTTAATATGATAAATATCCAGGGTGGTGGTGATTCTATGAACTGTAAATTGTGACCCCCCATCAGTAATTACCTCTCTTGGTAGTCCATAGTGTATGAATAATTTGAAAAGAAATTTGATGACTACTTCTTCTGTTGCATTTGGTAAGGCTTCTACCTCTACCCATTTAGTCATGTAGTACATTGCAACTAGAATATAGGCCTTCTGATTTGACTTTGGATTGAAGGGGCCAACAAAGTCTAGTGCCCATCTCTCAAATGGTTCTGCAACTACTTATGATTTCAAAGGAATTTCATCAGCCTGACTTGGTTTTCCCATCCGTTGATAACTATCGCAAGTCTGGACATATTTCTTTGCATCTCTGAATATTGAGGGCCAATAATAGCCCATCTGCAAAATGTTGTGTCTAGTCCTGCGATTTGCAAAATTCCCACCACAGGGCTCATCATGTCCGGATTTTAGTATTTCGTAGATTTCGTCATCTCGTACGCATCTACGGATCTGGAGATCAGCTCCTTTATGGAAAAGATATCTGCTGATCCAGGCAAATTGTGCGCTACACTGGACAATCAATTTTCTTTCCCTTGATGAAATATGTGTCAGTGATCTTCCCACTGCCAGATAATTTGCCACATCAACGTACCAAGGTGGCTTTGTAGTAACGACAAACAAATGCTCGTTTGTAAATTGATCATTGATTGTTAAGGAGTCGTTTGTTTTGGGTATGCGGGATAGGAAGTTTGCGACAAGATTTTCTCTCCTAGGTCGATCTTTGATGGTGATATCAAATTCTTGCAATAGTAATAAACATCAAGTGACCCATCCATTAGTAATCAGTTTATTAGCTAGATATATGATAGCAAAATGATCAATATATAGAATAACCGGATAGCCTGTTATATAATGACGACATTTATTGATGGCATGTATAATAGCTAAAAACTCTTTTTTTGTTACTGTATAATTAATTTCAGTTGGAGTAAGATTCTTTCTAATAAAATAAATGGTGTAGGGTTTCTTTCCTTCTTCCTATCCAAGGACAACGCCTATGTAAATATCAGATGCATAGGTGGAGATGTGAAATTGTATTTTCCAATTTGGTCCCCTCAACACCAGTGTTGTCGAGATCATCTTCTTGAGTCCTGCAAATGCCACATCACACTTGTTAGACCACTGAAACTCTACATTACTAGTCAAAGCATGTAAAGGTGCAGTAGTTCTTGCAAATTTTTCCATAAATCTATGATAGTATCCTAAAACACCAAGGAAACTACGTACCTCAGTTTGTGTGTGTGGTGTAGGTAGATTAAGGATTACCTCTATTTTTGTTGGATCTACTCTAATTCCATCTACAAAGATATAATTCCCTAGTACCACACCTTCTGTCATCATCATGTGACATTTTCCATGGCTTAAACATAACCTGGTCGCAATGCACCATTCTAGTACTTTCTCCAGATTATTCAGTACTTGATCGAATTCATCGCCATAAGGAGTGAAATCATCCATATAGACTTGAAGTCATGCTCTGATCAGATCAATGAATATGCTCATAACAGCCCTTTGAAAAATGGTTGGAGCGTTACAAATTCCAAAGGGAAATACTCTGTATGCAAAAGTGCCCCAGGGGCATGTGAATATAGTTTTATCTTGATCTTCTGGGGCAATCTGAATCTGTTTGTACCCACTAAAACCATCTAGGAATGAAAATAATTTCTTCCCTGCCAAATTATCTAGGACCTGATCAATGAAAGGCAATGGGAAGTGGTCTTTTTGAGTGGCTTTGTTAAGTTCCCTGTAGTCAACACAGATTCACCATTTACCATTTTTATTTGGGACAATCACTAATGGGGAAACCCAGCGACTATCTGAGATGGGATATATAAAATCTACATCCAACAGCTTTTGTAATTCTTCTTTAATGATATTCCTAAGGTGAGGATTCAATCTTTTTCATGGCTATCGGATAGGCCAGGCATATTTTTCAACATAAATGTGGTGTGTGCAAAGTTGTGGATCAATACCTTTCATATCAGAGCACTCATAGGAAAAATCTTGCTGGTATTTGAAGAGGACTTGTATTAACTTTTGTTGTTGTTGTTCATCTAAATTGACATTGATGTTCAGAGACCTTCCTGGTGCAATCTCGACGTATTTTTTTTTTATGAACACCTGTAGTTGGAATTTTTTGTTCCATTAAATCTTCCAACAAGTCTCCATGTGCTTAACAGTCTACAATAGCTTGGAGCATCTGGCAGGTTGGGTTGTTCACGGTGGTTGGGCTATTAATAAACCCACTGATTACATCATCCTCTAGCTAGTTTTTAAGTTTGAGGGCTTCTTCCAATGTGAGAGGGGCTCACAAATCCTTTTCTGGGTATCGTGGTGGTGGCAATTTGGGATATATGAAAGTTGGGCTTGGCTTGGAAGGAGGATATAATATGAGATTCTTTGTGATACCCCCTCTAGTGATTGTCGTATTACCCGTTCGACATCCTATGTATGCATCTGCTGTTGTGAGCCATGGCCTGCCCAGTATCAATGGATTCCCTTCAAGTCCACTTCTTGGGTTGATGATGAGGAAGTCCTCTAGATACTCCCAAGAGTCAACGAAGATGGTTGTATCATGTAATGTGCCAACTAGTCGAACTATCGATCGATCTGCCAACTGCAACATTATTGCGGTGGGTTCGAAGGAGTCAAAACCTAGGGTATTGCAGGTTTCCATAGTCAGGATGTTGATGGCTGCTCCCAAATCAACTAGTGTATTTGGAAAAGAACAACCTTGGATTTGAACTGTCACTATGGGATTCCTCGGATCTGCATATTTGACGAGTTCTTTTCTACCTAAAATTAGATCAGAGAAGGCTCCTACCACGCGGACTGTTGATGATGGATCTTTAATTTTTCTGATGAGCTTTCTCCCACATAGCTCCTTGATTGTTTTTGCGTAAATTGGGATGTCTTGAAGAGCCTACAGGACTGGAATCTTGATATATGAATTCTTGAGTTCCCCTACAATGTCGAAGTTGGGATATACGACCATTTTTTCTATCATCAATCTTTCAAGGAATGGGGGGGAGGGCGTTGCATCCTTATCAGGATCTTGTGATTCGACTGTGTTTCCCCCCTGCTCAATTTCTTCTGTTATTACCACAGTCGAGGGTGTTATTGCTGGTTGTTTTTCATTATCCTACTCTTGAAAGATGTTTTTTTCTTCAGGAGAGATTATGCGCCCTGATCTTAACCGTAGTTCACTGCACCCTACCGAGATGGTCTCTTCTTGCCCATTCTCCATAATCTAGATGAGATGAGCCGGTCTGTTATTTGGATTTGGGTGAGGCTGGGATGTTAATTGAGGGTGCAATTTTGATTGTAGGTTATGGGGCAGTTGGAGTGGTGCTTGTAACGTAGGTTGAGTTTGAGGGGCCATCCCCATGGGTTGGTTGTTTATCCCCATGGGGCGCTGCCAATTCTGATTCCAATTTGGGTTTTGGGTAGTCATGTTGGGCCATTATGAAGGGTAGATGTTTTTATTTGAGTTTTTCCAAGATGAGGTGGGATATTGTGAGTTAGGCCAAGTGGAAATTGCAGTTGGTTGATTCTGCCAGGTAGGATTTGCAGTGGGCTAGTTTTTCCAAGTGGGATTTGCAGGTGGGTATTGTTGGGGCTGACAGTTCTAATTAGTAAATGATTGACCCTTCCATGCGCTACTAGGAGCTTGTTGCTGATTATATTGTCCAGAGAAGCAAGAGGAAGGTTCCTGTAGTGTATTTGGAGGCCGATTCTTCCATTGATGACACTGAGCCATCAGATATAACGACTTTGTTTCTTCTTCTGCTTCTCTAAAGACAACTTTCAGTCTGGGGAGCGATGGACATTATTCTGTGTCGTGATCTTTGGCGCAGATAGCGCAAACCTGAACCACATCGAAAGGGAAATCCCTTGGACCATGTTTTCTTCTGCACCTATGGAAAAATATGGCCAACATTTGTTCTGCTTCGGTTTTTTTTTGTTTGGTCTACAATACATCCAATTGTGTAGTCAGAGTGCTCAAAATATCTTTTCTGAAGTTTTCTAAGAGATTACCAACTTCAGCTCGCATAACACCCCCGCTGGTAGTATTGCTATTTCTAGTGAGGGGGATACACATCCCTGATATGGTCCATGAACTTCCTCTTAAGCACCTGATGCACAATAGGATGATTTCATCATAAGTTTCTTGATAAATGTAATCCTTCCCCATTAATTTCAATGTTTCTACCCATTCATATTTCATACCCTTAATCAGATTTTCCTTAAGTACTTCACCTGGTAAAGTACCATAGGATGATGTTTGTAAATTATACTAAAATATCTCAACATACTCTTCTAATGATTCATTTTATTTTGCAGTAATTTGAAATATTTCATCTTTTAAGTCTCTAGTTCTACAATAATCCTAATATTTTTTCAAGAAGGCATGTTTCATCTCATCCCATGATTTTATAGTTCCACCCCTTAATCCCATAAATCAGTGTAGAGATTCTCCTTTCAAAGTGGAGGGGAACAATTTTAATTTTTTGGGTTTAGAGGTGTAATGATACCCTCTACATACGACATCAAATTCAAATAAGAATGCGTTTGGGTCTTCTAAGATTAATCCAGGAAAGGTTGGGAGGTTTTGTAGTGGAATTGTCATGGGGGCATTGACGATTGGATCAACTATTAGATATTCCAATGTGGAATTCTGGGGATGTTGTGCATTTGGTTGTGCCATTTGATCGAAAATATGCCAGAAATCTTTAGGGATTTCTTGATCCGAATATTTTATTCGAATTGGTTGGTTATCTGATCCTCTAGGGGATTTGATTGCACTCCCTCTATCTAGGATTTCAGGTATGCCTTCTCCTTTCATAGGAGATTCAGGATCAGGTGGTGGGTCTATCTTAGTTATCGCCCTGGTTTCTCCTTCTCCTTCCTCCAAATTACAAGATTTTCCCTCTTCTAAAGGGTTGAGGGGTGGAAGATCTGTGCTTTGAAATATTTGCTCAGTCCCTTCATTTTTTCTATGAATCTCAGCGTGGGCTGCAGTTGGTGAAACTACCACTTGAGGGATTCGGGTAGATCCTTTTCTAGGTCCAATCGAATCTTGAGATTCTGCTTTTTGGATGATGTCATCTATGAAAGTGCTTCTTCCAGGGAGAACCAAGCCCTGGGCTTTGGTAATTTTTGGTGGGGGTTTTGTTTTTTCAAGATCTTTCTTCTTAGTCATGCACACAAAAAAAGAAAATCAAGAAAGAAAAATACCTATGCAACCTCTTAATGTGTCGGTTGGAGGCAGGCATTGGAATAAGCATCTTACTTATTTCCTGCGTAGGTTCTTACCTTACATATTCAATACCTCATCCTCCAGAGGCACAATATATGCTACCTTTGAAATTCTTCCCCGGCAACGGCGCCAAAATGTTGGGGTCTAAAGATGTCTAAAAACAACCTTAGTTTAACATTAGTTTATCAACCCGAGGATTCATCTTTTATCTCAAGAATATTAGCAAAGTCTATGCAGATAGATCGTAGAGGCTAAAATAGTGTAGTTAAATAAAATCTGAGTTTATCAACAATCAAGTTCCTCAAACATTCATTAAATATTCTAGGATTTGAAATCTAATGTTGTTCAATGGAAAGGAACTAATTAATCTATTGAATTCATTTTAAAATAAATAATTGAATCTAAGTAAAGAATTGCAGAATTGATTATTATTATGAATCAAATTACTGGAAAGGAAAAAAAGAGAATTACCCTATCTATGGAAAGGAACAATGATTGTAATCTAATCGAAAGAGACACCAATTGTACTTCTATTGAAAGGAACAATAACTATATCTTAACGGAAAGGAACAACAAATGTAAACTAAGTGAAAGGAACAACACATATGAACTTATGAGGAATTGTCATGCATCAAATCTCAGTAATAGAAATTGGAACAACAATCATCTAATGCTTAAGAAAATATCTATCGCTTGCAAATGATATAAAATCATCAACACACTTATGCATTCATTTAAATACTGTAATAAAGAATTGCATTACAAAACAAAAATTGAACTAATACAATTATGGGTCGAACAATAGCTCCTTCAGACTGGGCCCTTAGTCCTTAGAAGCACTGGTATTTGAAATTCAGTATGTAAAAATGGTAAAACTGCTCAAATCTTTTATTGATTTCATAACTGGTACAACATTTACAAAAACTGCTAACGCAGAGTAATTCTAAGTTTTGAGTTCTTGGGTGCAATTCTTCTATCTCTTTTCAGGATCCATTTACCCCTTATATATTACAATAATCTGGGTAAATTAATCTATCCCAAGGATCGAGAGATCCTCAGGATTTCTTTACTATTATAAAGTTACAATATAAGAAAATCAGTGATCTTCAAAACTGCCTTGCGCCATAAAGTCCTCAACCTCCAATAGCTTGCTCATCTTCAAGATTTCCTTTGCTATCTCGAGTTTGACAATATTTAACCAATCCTATAACAAAATAAAACAATTCCAATCATATTTTAGGATATATGTAATCTAATTTCAACAATAACGTTAAAGGGTATATTATTAATTTTCTATCCTATTTGCTTCTAATTAACCGAAATGTCAACCAAGATGATATTATGAAATGTGGGAAAAAGGAAGATATTTATACCTTTTTCATAACCTAACAATGGTCAATACTCCAAGAAAAGGTGGATTCCAATAGTCCTTTTGGGCTATATAGCACCCATCTCACACATGTCACCCTAGGGTTTCCCTTTGAAGCACCATAAAAAATTAGGATGTGGTTTTCTCAAGAGATTTTCCATTGGAGGAACTCAACATAAGCAAGTGGAATATTCCATCTGGAACAAAGAGGGGAAAAGGCCTCTTGAGAAGAGAGAAGTGAGAATTGGTTTAGCAAGGATTTTTTTTGATCTATAGATATTGCAAAGTATTTAGAGATTTGTTATGACAATTAATGTTCTCAGAGAGCAAGATAATTTCCTTGTTTTCCACTAAGGAATAAATGACTTTCTCTCCTACAAAGACTTCTCTGTTTCAAGTAGACCATATTTTCCAGTAGATATATTTGGGTAGGATCATCCAAATTCTTTTAAAAAAATGATTTTGATGGAAAGTTCACTGGTATAGGGAGTGCAACTTGTTGAAGAGCTTCCTTATAGAGGAGGGCCACTTGAATATTGTGTATAAATATCGAATAGCTACTTGCCACACATGATGAGTGATAGGCAATTCTAGAAAATGATGCACAATTGCTTTAGAATTGTTTTACAAAGAGAACACCTGAAGGGTCTGTGAAACCCTCTTTTGATAAGATTGTCTCGAGTTAGAACCTTTCCATGTGCAAGATTCCAAAAAAATATATTTATTTTTGGGAGTCCATCTTGATTCCAAATACAATTCCAACTTGCTGAATGGGGGAGTGGATATAGAGAAATCAAGGAATCAAATCCCTTCTTAACTGATTATTCCTACGAACCTTAGCCTTGAGAATCATTAGAAGATATGTTAATTGGGATGCAACCTTTGAGCCGAGAAATGAGAATATGAGAGAGATAATGAAGAGGGAGGGGAGGAGCACCAAGATCCCACTCCCACCATCTCCCAAAAGTATTGTTCAAGGAATATATATCAGACAACACCAATTTTCCTTGATTTTGAAGCCATGATAGGAGGGGAAGAAGGATGGGGTAATGGCAAAGGGGAGGGATCCCATGATGATGTCAGTTTGAATATGTATGTTCTTACCATTTACCAGAATCAAGTAAGATGATTTTGAATAAGGGGAAGGGAGGATTTTAAAAATTTCCATATTTGAGAGCCCCCTTGCACCATTGGCTTATAGTCTAAGGAATAAATCCTCTCTCTTGAAAAGTGTTTATGAACAATCACTTTCTTCCACCATTCACTCTTCACTGTGACCAGCCTCCAAAGGATATTCCAACCAAGAGATATATTAGATATAGATGGATCCTTTATTCCTAGTCATTCTTATGAGTTAAATTGTTTTGACATGAAAAATATTCTAACTTTGAGAATTGTCTTCATTGAAAAGGGATGATGCCACCGTCGATGAATAATATTTTTGGCTCTTTTCTTGAGAAACAAAAGATATATTGAAAGAATTAAAGGAGTATATAATTTCCCACACTCTCCTTGCATAATTCTTCAATTTTTTTTTTATTTATTCTATATCTTCTTTTTATGTTATTGATAACCAGTTCTGAATCAACAATCACCACTAGATATTTTATTTGCATTTGAAGGGACAATGCCAATCATTATATCAATGCTTCATACTCTTCTTCATTATTGGTAAAAGGGAAATCTAATCTCATTGCACATGTTTAATGAAAATATTGGGGACTTTTGAAAACAATACCAACTCTAGTTCCAGACTTAAAGTAGGCACCGTCAAATGAAATCTTCCAAAAACCTTGAAAATAACTTTCTTCATTTTGCCTAGATGAATTTAGTTGATCAATGTTGAAAATAGCCTAATTATTGATTCCAGCATCTACATTGTTTTGCATCATTTCAGTTTTATTTTTCTTGAACAATATTCATTTTCTATGTTTTTGAGGAACTTTGATTAGTGTTCCATCTTTTACTGGAGCATCATGCAACTCCCATCATTCATTATGTATCCTTCAATCAATGAGCACCAATATATTCCTAGGAAAAAACTGTAAGTTGTAAGTAGGTCAACTAATATGATTGTAAATATTATTGTAATGAGGGGTGTTTCACTTATCCGTGCACAAAAATATTTAATTTCTCCATAAGTTGGAAATTTTCTAGAATCAATGGCATATATACTTTCACTAGTTTCATAGTACTTTGTACATTATATTCCAAGATCTTTCATTAATGATAATGGCATGATATTGTTAGTGGATCCATTATCCACCAAACAATTATGTAGTGTAAATTCATGATTCTTTAAGGATATATAAAATTTTGGTACCTTTCCTCTTGGTCTCACTGATGTGATATTTTGTTGTTGTCTTGTGTTCATCACAACTATGTCTATTCTTGAATTCATATCATCTAATATCAATAAAATATTTTCTCTTTGTTGGGGTATATTAACTACCTCCATAAATAGAAAGGAAATCTGAAGCTTAGTTAACTTATCCACCAAATTACAATTCATTTGCAATGAAGTCTTCATATTATTAATAACTAGTTGTTTTGTTGGATCTAGAATGTTGCATTTTTCTTTTTCTTTTTTCTGGTTGTTCACTTGTATTGAATTTATTTTCTTGAGTTTTGGTTTGAACAACATTATCTTTTGAATATTCAGAATATTCTTTTTCATCAAAATATGAAAATTTGATGAACCTTCTGTCATTTGGATTGATTATAAGACTTCATATTGACCATTGATTGTTTCTTGATCAAAAGGCTCAAAATTTCCGTCTTCTATAATTTCTTCTAGAACAATAACATTTGGATTTTGGACTCTGGGTGCTCTTGGTATATGATCTTCAATTATTTTTTCTCTATCAAGTATTCCTCTTTGATTAGATAATGGATCTCTCATATTCTGATGTGGTGGAATGTGATTTTCATTCCTCTTGAGTTGAACTATCTCGTTCTGCATTTGTCGACTAGTCCTGCTCATCTGAGCAATTTTTATTTTTTGTCTAGTTTCTTGAGAAACTCCAAGATCATTTCTCACATTAGGGGGAAAGACATGAAGAATTCATCCCCCAATTTCTCAAAATTTAGAAATTCTAGAGGTGTATCATCCCTGTGGTGATATTGATAGACTTTTCATTTTCCTTTACACTTTTCCAAGAATAATCTCAGGATCAACATTAGTTTGTAACATGTATTATTCTATTTCTATTGATTTTTGGATTTCTTTAATTAATGTATTCATTTGTGAAACTTTTATTGCATAATTCACATTTGATGCATGTCATTCTTGTAACATCCAAAAATAATAGGATCATTTGGGCATTACCCATCTGGGATTTGATTTAATGTTTGGAAAAATCGTAAGTTAAAATATGTGATCCTTTCACCCTTTTGAAGATTGATTTGAGTGAATTGAGTAAGTAGAGTATGATGTGATGGAAGGGAAATATACCATCAAAAGAACCAATTGATTGAGCTGGGAGGGAAATATACCATTCATATTCTAGGCCTATAAAATTTTGCATAAAGCCTCTGACTATTACATCATCATGTTCAATCAAATGAATGTCATGAATACTAAGGAACTGATCCAAATGATTTTTAGGATCCACAATCCCATCACCTGAAAAGATGTTGGTAACTAATGTTGTTCTTCTCGTAAATTGAGTGGGATAATTCTATATCTCCTTGGCTTTCTTTGTATTTCATGTCTTTCTCTTTATTCATTGGGAATTTCATTTATTTGTTCTTCTCGGTCACCCATGATTATTACAATAGTGGCTCCAGATTTTCAATTCTTGGGTCTCCTGGTGAATCTCATGTTTCTTACGTTTACTTCTTGTCAATAGACCTTTGTATGATTCCATATTTTAAAGTTTAGGGTTGTCTTCTTCCTCTCAAATCTATTTCTATTTCCTCTTCTCGAGCAAAAGTTCCCCACGTTCTTTCAATTTCTTCATGAATCCTCATTGTTTTGATTATTACTATTGATGTTTTAAGCATCGAATAAGTATTTATACATAGGTAAGTGTCTATATGTGTGGAATTCATCCACATTATTCATACCTTGAGACTTCCTTTAATTAAATGAATTATTAAAGTAAATCACATTTATTAGCGAGTTAAGTTTTAGTTAAAGAAATGATTTAATTAGAACCAGGGAATTAAATAATAACCATTGATCTCATGTGAGGTGAGAAGTAATCACAACCGTCAATCACTTTGGATATTAGGGTTAGTTCATAACTCAATATTATAAAAGCATGGCAAGGGTGAAGGAGGACACATACGATACGGTTGATACATAGAAAATAAGGACCTTTTCTCATGAGGATTGGATCAGGAAGGATTTTAATTCAAGGAGATATTGGATAGGTGGAGAATAACTTCCATCTAGAGATCAGGTCAGGGAGAAGAGAGAACATAGGTAGATGCAAGTGGGTTTCACTAGATTGGATCTGCAACAACAGGGTTGATCTGTATAGAGTTTTCCATACAAACTTTGAGCCCGTGTATGCAAGCTTCATTTGAGACAAGTGTGTATACACGAGTTTTCTTAAGGAAAGTCACGTACATCTAAATAAATGTGCAAGTTTAGGATCATACAACAGACCAAGAGTTGCTAGGGTTTTGCAGTTGTTGTCTAAAGGTTTTTGTATCTTTGTGGGTCATTTTCCTAGTAAGGGATCCCTTGCAAGCTTTGAATTTATTTGAATGATAAGCTTACTTGATGGGTAGAGTATATTTTTGTATTTTTTTTTATATTTTTGGTTTCCAGTGTTGCTTCCCCTATATTTACTTGATTTGATTATTCCATAAAGTGTATGTTTTTTTGCGAGTTGTTAATTTGATTTACAACAAGGAAATCACTAGATAACATGATACCTAGGTGTCAGAGTAGGATAAAATCAATAGTTGGTCATACAATTTTTGCAAGATACTTGTTTTTTGTTATTTACGGAAAGAGGGGGGGGGGGGTGTTTAATTATAAAAAAACGATGTTAAAAAACATTTGTGAAATACATAAGATTCAAAATTTTCCACTAGTCTATCAAAAAATCCCCACTAAAAGAATGATATAGTTGTTGTTATTAGATTTAAACTTTTTCGTAGATACATAAATATGTAGATCTTTCCTGAATACAATCTATAAAATATACACAAGATATATATGTAAAAATGAAACATTTAAGAAAAATCCTTTGAGGCAGGACCGAATTGGTATAATTACTCTATTAGATGCACTGGAGCATTCAAATCCAATTAAGCATGGGTTATTTCCAAATAAGAGGCTTCTTCCAAATTCCTTGGTGTGTCATTTTATATTTGAAGGATCATGTCTTATTGTGGCCTATCATGAATATTCATCCCATTGTTGTTTGAAAGTTGTGCATTCTCCTAGAGTAATCGAATGATTTTCCTCTGGGAGACAAACTATTCTAGAACTGTGAGCATATGATATGAGAGGCCATTGAACTAAATCTGCAGGGAGATAATAGTATTTCAGAAGTCTTCCATATCTACTTCCATTTGCTCCACTCTTTTAATCCAATGCTCTATATCCCTAGCCACCATTTTCTGACACCTGAACCAAACCAAAGAAGAAACAAACAAAATGAGATAATATAGTTGAATTCCCTCACCCAAACATAGAAGATAGACTAAAAACGAGCCATGTCTAAGGTAAATAGATCCCCACAAGTGATCAATGTCACCTTCACACCTTTGCTACCCTCGAAAATAAATTCCCCATGCACAAACTAAATCATTTTCATCCTTTCACCATCTTCGAAAATCATTACAAGGAACTACAGTTGAATGGAGTACATCCATAATGTTTCCACAGTTTAGAGGAAGGAGGTAATGTTGTTGGGGAAAATATTGATCCTAGTGGAGGATATCAAGAGAGGCCTATGGGAGTGCATGGCATACATGCACCCATGGGAATGGGATGAAAACATGATGATTCCCCTTGTAAATGAATGATTGGATGACAATGAATGGAAGGTGGAGTTCTATGGGGGGGGATCCCCCCTTTTGTTAAAGTGTTTATTCAATTCAACAAACAAAATTATTTATGACCTAAGCCTTTCATGGGGGGTGATAATTAGTGGCCTACCCTTTTCAAAACCTTTATGCATATTTGGAA
The DNA here is from genome assembly GCA_032191745.1 of Picea mariana. Taxonomy (NCBI): domain Eukaryota; kingdom Viridiplantae; phylum Streptophyta; class Pinopsida; order Pinales; family Pinaceae; genus Picea; species Picea mariana. The sequence goes on from JASDQU010738726.1 coordinate 121,267, forward strand.
TCTGATGGAATTATTTTGGTGGATTGAGATCCACTGATAGAGAGGACTCCTTATTGATGTTTGATGGCTAGGTTATCCTACCTATCGGCCTCCTGTTTTTTTTATATTAATACATGAAATAATTCAATTGCATGGAAGGACTGAATTTTTGTCTGTATTCTACAAAGGATGTCTCAAAGATTAATATTCTTCAGTAAAGAGTTATATATTGCATGCTTAATTATCAATTTAGAATATCCAACTATTGTGATGTAAAAAATTCCTTGAACCTTTTCCATAATCAAACCCTAAAGTAAGGCATAGGCTTCAACTTGGTTATTTGAAGAATGGCCAATACTCCAAGAAAAGGTGCATTCCAAATTTCCTCCCGAGCTATATAACACCCGTCTCATACCTACCACCCCAGGGTTCCCCTTTGAAGCACCATCGAAACTTAGGATGTGGTTGTTTTGAGAGATTTTCCATTGGAGGAACTCAACATAGGACAGATAAATCTTTCATCTAAAATAAAGAGGGGAAAATGACTTCTTGGAAGAGATAAGAAAGAATTGGTTTATCCATGTTTTTTCACTGATGTCTAGACATTACAAAATATTTATAGATTTATTCAGATGATTAATGTGCTATGAAAGAAAGACAATTTCATTGTTTTCCACTAAGGAAGAAATGAATTTCTCTCCTGCAAAGACTTCTGTATTTTGGGGACTTTTTTGTTTCGGGAAAGACAAATTTTCCAACAGATATATTTGGGTAGGGCCAGCCACATTATTTAAAAAAAGGATTTTGATGGAAAGTTCCCTTGTATAGGGAGTTCCACTTGCTAAAAAGATTCCTCGTAGAGGAGGGCCACTTGAATCTTGTGTATAAATATTGAAGAGCTACCTACCACACAGAATGAGAGATAGGGCATTCTAGAAAAAAAATGCACAATTGTTTTAGAATATTTTTTACAAACAACGCACCTGAAGGGTCCATGAAACCCTCTTTTGATAATATTTTCTCCAGATAGAATGTTTTTGGAATTTAGTTCAATACTGAGAGGGGGGGTGAATCAATATTGATAACTTTTAACCATATTTAAATCATTATTTATTAACTTTATTGATCATTAAGAAACTTTAGTAAATAACATCAATAAGCATAAACTTAAATTACAAATTACAAGTTTTATATGAAGATTGATTTAGAGCACCAACTCTAGGAGACAACAGTCCCCTTGTTCAGGGAACCAACCTTAGGAATCTCCAATTCCCCTTTTGTTTCAGGGATCCAACCCTAGGAAGCACCAACTCTCTTTCTTTAGGGCACCAACCCTAGGAAGCACCAACTCCATGTATTTAAACTTTATTTGGAAAATGATATTAATCCTTCCTCGCTTCCACCCTCACTTCATAAGTATATTTGTCTTTCTTCCTTGGACTTTGCACATGCTTTTGATCTTCATATGTAGATTTCATAGACACTTTTATTTCACCATACCTTTCTGGTTATATAATATTCCAATAGGTATGAAATTGAACCATTGTTCGTTTTTAATAATGAACCATTTCACCTCTTCATTTAATTAACACAAATGGTAAATTTTTGTTTATTAATTGATTTTTGAACACCAAATTAGATAGTTATTTTCATATGAATATTCTTGAGCAGTGAAAATGAATTTTGAAATTCTACGACATGGGTTTTATGTAGAACATGCCCAATTAGCTGGCATGTAGGAATTTTTGCAAGATAATGTGAGATGTGGATGATATGGGTGGTTATTTGAAGGAAACTTACTCAAGTTTATTGTTGCGACCACGTTCTAAACTTTCCAAATGAAGCATCCACTTCGGAAACAAATGTTTGGTCACTGATCCACATGATCAATGGCTATGACCAAGAACTATGTCCTTGGTGCTTAGCCTCTTAAGAACCTATTCTTCATGTGCTTAATCCATGTAACCCAACATTGTTACCACAAGATAAAAATGACACTTAATATCCAAGTTCTTTACACGTTGGCTCTTCATTCTCCTCGTGATCATAGCCTATGACCGGGGGCTGGAACCAAGTCCTCTGTACTTCGACCTTTGGGCTATTATTCCTTTACAATATTCCATCTCTCCTAGATTTTGACCTATCGAAGCAGTCATAAAGTAATTTTGACTGCTTATTGTTGATTGAAAACTCCCCCTTATGATATCCTTCCACTGGCTTAATCCAATGACCATGAATTAATCAAGTGTTGATATGGATGGTATTTATTTATTTTGAGACTTAGGTAGTACGAGATATTACAAATATAAATTAGTTCAAATCCACTAGAGTTATACCTCCAAAGTGACTATGCCATCCTTCCATTACTTGACCTATTGGCTTACATTACTCTCAAATTATTCCCTGGATCTAACGGTTGGTAGGATTTCGGGGCTTCGACACTCTGTGACTTCAGGAATTTGTGGATTAACTGGTCCTTTCACTATACTCGATCGAACATTCGATAATTCACCCGAAGTTTCTCCTTGATCTGACATTCAAAGGGATTTCGGGGCTTTGGCACTTCTGAATTCAGGAATTTGTGGTTTATCTTATCCTTCCACTATACTCGTTTGGATAGTCAATAATTAAACCGAAGTTCCTCCTTGATCCGACGGTTGGAGGGATTTTGAAACTTTGTGATTTCATGCCTCTTCCTTGTCTCCAATAATCATAGAAGTGGCGAAGTTCCAGAGTATTGAATCTTTCTATCTCCTTCTTGGCTTCAATCAATGACTAATGATCGATCAGTTCTGTTTGACAGCTTTGGTTATACCTGAAATATAGATCTGAAGGTTTTCATTTATCCACCTTCTCCCAAAGATTTATTGACCTGATATCAATGTCCTTCATAAGTTTGATTCCTCTGAGACTCCTTTGTATTTACACTTGGATTCCCTCTAAACCACAATCGTCGATTTGTGCCTTTAGTAAGTGATTGATGGTTGACACATCTCCTGACTATAACAGAGTTTCCTCACAATTCTGAAGATGTTTCTACAATTGATTTATTGGGAATTTGATCCCAATAACACTTCCTTAAGGCACCCCTTTTCTTGATATTTCCTTCAACCTTTCCAAAGGTCTTAACGTTCCATGCTCTGATTCTATGCAACCTAATACACTATCTCTCCTGAGATTTAGGATCTAAAAGAAATATTTTTTCTTAATGATAATACCATATTTATCTTCTTGACATCAATGCCAACACCATAATACCATGTAAAACATTACTCATATTGGCCTTCTTTGATATCAATACCAACACCACACCACCAAGTCCAACAACCTTTCCATGTGAAAGACTCCAACATAATATATTTATATTTTGGAGGCCATATTGATTCCAAATACAGTTCCTACTAGCCAAAGAGAGGGAAGTGGAGATAGAGAAAGAAAGGAATCAAATCCCTTCTTAACAATTGTTTCTATGAACCCTATCCTAGAAAATATTTAGAATATTGTGAATTGGGCTACAATATTTGAGTTGAGAAATTATAATATGAGAGATATCCTGAAGAGGCGTGGGGGGAGGGGGGTGGAGGAGCAAAAATATCCCAAACCAACTATCTCCCAAAAGTTTTGTTCCAAGAATATATATCAGACAAAGTCAATTTTCCTTGATTCTTAAGCCACGATAGGAGGGGTAGTATGTTGGGGTCATGGAAAAGGGGAGGGAGCCCCATGATGATGTCAGTTTGAATATGCATGTTCTAACTATTTCCCGTAATCCAACTAAGTTTATTTTGAATGAGAAGGGATTATTTTAATAATATACATATTTGAGATCCCCCTTGTGTTGTTGGCTCAAAGTCTAAGAAGAAAAGCCTCTCTCCTGAAAAAGTGTTTATGAACAATCACTTTCTTACACCATTCATTCTTCCATGTGATGAGCCTCCAAAGGATCTTAGAACCAATATCTATGTTATATATAGATGGACTCAATATTCCTAGTATGAAACAAATTTTCGAAGATCTGAAAATGTTCCAACTGACTAGATGAAACTGCTCAGAATTAGAACATCTGCCCTACCAAAGGAAATGTATAAGTTCCTAAGAAATTTCATATTTGATCCTATCTAGTGCCAATAGCAAGGATAATTGGAAAA
>JASDQU010738727.1:3476-28206 GCA_032191745.1 Picea mariana
ACACAAGAGAAATGCCTTGCTTGTGGAAATACAGTTTATCCCATTGAAAAGGTTATTATTTTTCAGTGTTACTTTGTTCACCTTTAGGATTAGATTGGGTAGCTTTGCCTGGTATTAAGTTAAACTGAAGATGATACTGAATCTCAAAAGTATTTTACTATTTCCTGCTTGAAACAGAGAGGCACTTTTGGTTCAGTCACCAGTATGCCTTCATTGTGTTCATAGTTATTGTGTATTATTGTCACATGATCAACGGAGTTTCTGACAGTAACATCTCGATTCTCAACTCAGGATTAATGAACTGTCTGGTTGGACATGCCCTTTTGTATTGCAGGTTTCTGTGGAAGGTGTGGGATATCACAAACAATGCTTTAAGTGTATCCATGGTGGTTGTGTTATCAGTCCCTCGAACTACATTGCAATTGAGGGCAGGCTTTATTGCAAACATCACCATGCTCAGCTCTTCAAAGAGAAGGGCAATTATAGCCAGCTTATCAAAACTCCATCTGTCAAAGAAATATCGGAGAATTAACTACATGAGTGATTATGCAGCTGAAGTTTGATCAAATTATCTTTGGTGCAATTATCCCGATTTGTTTGTTAGCAAGGTGGCATGTACAGTTTAACATGACTATTAGGGACATTGGTCTTTTATTTCAGTGATATGGTGTTTCAGCAAAACTATTTTCAAATTACCTTTTATAAATGGTTGTGTTGATCTGTAAATTGGAGTGTTTCAATGTTTATAGTGACTATGGGATTGGTGCAGCTGAGTATTAGTTGAGGCGCATATACTAAGTTGAGTTCATGCACGGAGGACGCTGCTTCTCTTAAGCAGCTATTAGTGGTAGTTACTATAATCACTTAATGCTCTTGTCTAAAGCAATCCGTGCTATGTTTTAAAATTGATGTGAAAGTCTGGTTGAGGAAGAGAGAAGCAGGGGTTTTGCTGGTCGCTTGAGAATACGTTATATCTTTCAATGTCTTTGGAAAAACATAGTTATTGAACATTTTCTGAGGTTTGAGATTTGTATTATTTCAAGGCCTTTGAATTTGCTTATAAATTGCTGTTATTGGTATTTTTAAACTGTTTTCCGTATAATTGCCCTTTGATTTGGCACTACTCAAGCAACACATGGACTTAATTGCTTGCAAAATATTTGCATCTTAGCAACAATGGAATATGGTGAGATTTGGAATTCTATACAATGATGGATATGGGCTTTGACTCTATAATAATTTATATGCAGAGAATAGTGTTAGCGAGATAGTCTGTTTCGTTTTATTTCATCTTCTGTTTACACTTTGCACTGAAATTTAAGAATACTTGTGTTCCATCTGTACCAAAATAATAGTAGGCTACCTCTAGTTGATTGTTGAATATGTACTCTTTTAACAAAATTTCATTGTTTGTACTTTAAGCTATCCCTTGACTTCAATTTTCCTTGGAATCGTCTGTACCATACCATCAGAAAACTACCCTTGAGCATAATGATCAGAGATTCAGATGTGTTTGACTAGATAAACAGTTGTCTCTGTTCTCCATAGGCCTTAGACTTGCAAATAATCATTTATTTTTCTGCAGCAAGGGTTGGCATCTTCCACGCAGATCCACAGTAGGTTTGGATCAAAAGTTCCGGACACGGGAGTTTCTTCTTTAATTTGCTGACATTTTACAGTTCCCTCTCAGATTATTCCTTTGTGCACTTCTGTTTTTTAGATTTTTTCATGGAATTGGGAGGTATGACATCTGTTTGCAGGTTTAACGCTTGGTAAATTTATCATTGTAAAGCTTACCATTTTTCCATTTTCTCACCTTCCCGTTTTGCTGTTTTAGCCCTTTGATTTTGTTGTTTGCAAAGTTGTATCTTCATCTTCTGACTGTTTTTGCTATGTAGTTTTATTCACTTGTAAATTTGTTCTTTGCAGATTTACCCCTCGTACATAGCTAAGATTGCAATTATTGTGCTGGTTTATGATGATGTTTTATCTATTAAAGTTGCAGAAAGTGCACAATGTGGAGTGGAGTAAAAAACAAACATTTTGTAAGAGATTCAGCCTTGAATATCTTGTTATTCATCAACATAACAACACTTTACATACATGGTGTTCTTCATTGCATGGCCAGTTGCCAACAGACAAGCAACTGAAAGCTTTTCCAACTACCTAACATAGATTATCCTATGACGTATATGTTAGCTTTACTTGGTTGCTTAGAAGTGAGTTCTCCTTCAGCAGTGGTGTAGAGTAAAGAGTAGATCTGGGGTAGCAGAGCATTCAGCACTCTGGCACCCTGGTTCACCTTGATTCCAGTGCGTGTGAGAGTGCTGGAATGAATGCATAACATTAGAATAGGCCTCTAAGTAAGCGCAATAGTAGTCTAGTGCAGTTCAACTTTAGATTAGGCACTACCATGAGGAGTTCCATTTTTAGAATTGGCACTGTTTCCAAGGCAGAAGACGCATGCATGCATCAAGACTCGGTCTTCTCCAGTTGAGGCATGATATTCTAGGCATAGAACTCATGTAGGCGAACCAGTCCATCATAGCACATGCTTTCTTAGGGTTATGGTTTTGTCTTTTGTTGGAGGGACTGGGTGGTCTACATTTCGTCTATCTCATGCTCTCTCCTGGTCTATAAAAGAGAGACGCGCTACACCATTGTAATCGTGGGTTAGATAAAAGTTTTGGGCAGTTTCCATCTATCTCATGTTCTCTCCTAGTCTATAAAAGAGAGACACGCCACACCATTGTAATCGTGGGTTAGGAAAAAGTTTTGAGCAGTTTTCTTTGTATTTTTCTGTTGGAAGTAATAGAGACTTAGTGTGTGATTAAGTGTTAGAAATCCGTTTGCTGTCATAATTTCCAGGGGCACTGTTGTATGCAGAATTAGTACATACAATCCACTGTTCCGAGTTTCTTTTTAGTTCGCTGTTCATTTCAGTTCACCTATGTGTATTCAGATCTAGCAGTAACAATAGTTTTGAGAGTTAGTTAAGTTTCCATCTTTCTTAGGTTTTTTTTGCTAATCTGATCACCATGCACTGAAATTTTTAACATAGTATCAAAGCACATTGTTTGAGATTTTCCATATCTGTGTATGGAGTGGGCTACTACTTGTGAGAGGGAGCTGTCAAAGGATCTCAGTGGGTGTGATGACCTTGCTTCAGTGATTGAAGTGAACCGGGACCTATGCTAGATTGTTGGGTGTGATGCCCAAGTTACTCCAGTGATTGGAGTGTTGATCTGCACCTATGATAGGTTGTTGATCTGGTTTTTTCTTCAAGCTGGTCTGTTTGGTATAGTTGTGCACTAAGAGTTRCAGGAATGACGACACTTAGTCCCRGAGAGTATCACATATTGGRGGGTGCTTCCAATTTTGTATCATGAAAGYRCAAGCGGCAGAATCTATTGGAGGAGTTTGATCATTGGGGCTTTGTGGAAAATAAGGTTACAAAGCCTACTAATCCTACATAGTTGGAACAATATAACAAGAATATGTCCATGCCAAAGCGTGTCATCCTTGACTCAGTTAAGGATCACTTGATCCCTCAAGTCACTGGAAAGAACTGGTAAGGAAATGTTTGATGCTTTAGCCACTCTATATCAGAGTGAGAACATCAACTAAAAATGCTTTTGAGGAATAAGCTCAATCAAAGCCACACATGAGCAAGATAGATACCGTAACCAATTATTTGTTGAATATTACCAAACTCTGTGATCAGCTTGCAGTAGTTGGAGAAGAGTCAATAGTGAAGAGTTAGTACCCATATCCTTGGATGGGTTTTCATCTTCTTGGTAGTGTTTTCTTTGGGGTGTTGATACCCAATATAAGCTTCCCACCTTTGAGAAGCAACTGGGATGATTTCGTTCTAGAGGAGACAAGATTGGATATATTTGCTAGTATAGAAGAGGAAGAGCAGAATCTATGCCTCATCAATGGGATGAAGAAGCGTAGTAAGAAAGGACCCAAGAGGGGTCAACAGAGCAAGGAGGAAGAATCGAATTCTTCAGACCAAGGAAAAAGGACTTGGGTCATGTCAAATGTTTCGAGTGCCACAAGATGGGCTACAATGCATCTCAATGTCATGAGAGGAAGAAAGCCAAGCAACAACAACAAGAGTTTGCAAGGAGTGTAAAAACTTCAGGTGGAGTAGATGAGTTAGCATCTAAACTTGAGGTAACTTTCTTCATGGTATCGTGCCTTTCCACTAACACTCTTTTTGGTGTAGGGTGGTATGTGGATAGTGGAGCATCTAAACACATGACCTTCAACAAGAATTCCTTCAATAGATTGCAAGAACAAGAGGATACCATATAGGTGGAATTGGGCAAGATGCTACTTGTCTAATGATTGGAAATAACTTTGTATCCTTCATCATGCCTCTAGGTAATGTTCTTGAGGTAGATGATGTCTTGTATGTTCCTTGATTAATAAAAGTCTTCTTTTAGTTTCTTGCATGATAGATATACAATGTATGGTTGAGTTTGGTGGTTAGCAAGTGATTATTAGAAAATGTAGCCCTAAACTTGGTCAAGTTTTGGCTAGAGGAGTTCATGATGGTGGCCTTGATATGTTACTTGCTCATCTAGTAGAGCAAGGTGCCATGATGAAGGAGTGTTCTTCCAGCTTTCTGGAGACAATTTCAAACCTATTGTGGAACTAAGGGTTGATTCCATGCATGCAGTATAAAGGAGTATTAAAGATTACTAGGACTAGGTTGTTGTTGAAGGATTCTCTTAGCAAGAGGGGATTGACATTGATGAGATTCTTAATCCAATTGTTGGAGGATTCTCCTAGAAAGAGGGATTTGAGCTTATTGAAGATTTTTCTTTAGTTGTTGGTGATTTTGAGGTGCATGGGTGAGATACCCATGGATTGAGATTGAAAAAGTTCCAATATTGGTTGATGCATGCACCATTGAGTTTATTATTTAAAGACCGATGATTTTTTACTCAAGTCTAGATTTGATTATTAATTCTTTATTTAATAGATCTAATCCACTTATCTCGTTCTTGTATATAGATGAGTTGAACATTGTAGGAAGTTCTAAGCAACTCATGTTGTGGTGTAAGAATATTTTGACTAGTGATGATAACATGAAGGACATGAGAGGTTGGAAGGTTGTTGATGAAGTTTTCCTTGTACAAGGGATTTACACATGAAGGTTCTAAAGATATTTTGGAGTAATGAAAGGAGTAGTGGTCTTAGTTTACATCCCTTTGGATTCACAAGTTGTCAACATTCTTTTGAAGCTCCTAGTAGAGGGGAGATTTGAGATGTGTGATAGTAACTCAGTTTGGTAGACAACACCTTCCTCACAAAGAGGTAATGTAAGATTTACATGGTTTCTTAGAAGTGAGTTCACCTTCAGTAATAGTGAAGAATAAAGAGTAGATCTAGCATGATAGAACATTCAATAGTCTATTTCACCTCAATTCTAGTGCATGTGAAAGTGTTGGAACGAAGGCACAACATTAGAATAAGTGTCTAAAGTAAGGAAAACTAGTATAGTAGGTATTGACTAGTTCTAGCATATGCATGCAACATGTTGTGTGTGTGTGTTATCCTTGGAAAAATTTAGAAGGTTCAATTCACACTAGTCTAGTGCAATTCCAACTTTAGATTAGGCGTTGGCATAAGGGAATTCCATTTTTGGAACCGACATTGTTTCCAATGTAGAATATGCATGCATGCATGTAGACTCGGTATTACCCAATTGACGCATGATATTCTATGTAGAGAACTCATGCGGTAGGGCACACTAGTGCATGATGGCACACACTTTCTTAGGGTTAGGGTTTTTTCTTTTATTGGAGGGCACACCACTAGGTGGTCTACATTCATGTATCTCATGTGCCCTCCTAGTATATAAAAGAGAGACATGCCACACCACTATAATTGTGGATTAGATAAAAGGTTTGAGTAGTTTTCTTCATATTTTTCTATTAGAAGCAATAGATACTTGATGTGTGATTAGTTATAGGAAATTTATTTTCCATCATACTTTCTAGATCACTATTTCATGTAGAATTAGTACATACGGTTCATTGTTCTAAGTTTCTTTTTAGTTTCCTGTTCATACTTCTCAATTTGCCTATGTGTGTTCAGGGCTAACAATGACAACAATTTTGAGAGTTAAGTTCCCATCTTTCTTAGTTTTTTTTTTGTTAATCTAATCACCATGTACTAAAGTTTAAATAGTATATTATGTTTAGATTGCAAAGATACTCATTTGTAAAGGATTGGTTTAATGCTATATAATGTAGTCGATAAACTCTTTCAACATTATTTTCCTTCAAGGAATCATATCTATAACCCACATGACCTTGAACAATTTTTTTTTTGAGGCTTCAACAAGGGAGAGAGGATAATGTTTGAGCACCCTGGCTTTTGGGATGTGTAGCTCTTACATGACACCAAGTTAGACTTCAAAATTTCTCCTACATATGCATTGGAGTGTTCCTTACCTCCATATTTTTGCTTGGGGCATGACATGTTCAAAATGGTGCCATGTCAACGATGTAGGTACAAGGTGTCCAAAATAGCTCATTTGGTATCCCATACTAGTGATTGAGAATTAAATACACTACTGGTCGACCAATATACATGTCACGAGGTGGATGTGACTTAAAAATGGATTTAGGAGGGATATTTTGTGATAAATATTTATAAATATATGTAAATGCTCTTCTATTATTAATGCCTTTGACAATGAGATGCACATAAATGCACTTTTTTCTTCAAAGGAAAACCTTGGGAGGAAATCCCTAGGCACTTTCTTGTATTTCATAGAGGGTACCTAGTGTAAACTCAACAACATTGATCACAATCCTTGAACCAATGGGGACATCAAATGAAACACACAAAAAATACAACAAGCTTGGGGGATTGAACCCATAACGTCCTACATGAAGCTCAAAGCACTCAACTACTCAAGCTATCCCATGTGGTGTTCCTTAATAGCTAAAATAGAGTACTCACAACAATACATACATAAATATAATTGTGGAAAAGCAAATAAAACAGAACCAAAGTATTGAAACAACAATTATAGGAAAACATTTATTAATAATTTGAATAGGAAGAAATGTTCACTTCCCTCTTTCATGGGGCAACCTCCAATTGAGTAGAGATCCAATACAATATTAGTCACTTGGTAGTCGATTACATAGCTTCTATTACTATAAATAGTTTATGATTGACCAACAACCTAACCTCCTAATGGTCCTTATTTAAAGATGGCCATAATTTTACATTAAGAAACAACCTATCCCATTAACTAAGAGAGTTAGGGTGGGACCCTAACATACCCTCCCTCTTACAAAGTAACGTTGTCCTCAAGGTTGGAGATGAGGAAATTGTTGGAGGCTCATAGTTGGTTCCCATGTGGCATCTGTTGAATTTCCATGCTTAGCTCATGCACATGTGGTTTATTTCGATTTAGCATGTACTTGAACCATAACCCGTGCAACACTACCATACACAAGTGCTACAGTAACCAAGATCACAAGAAGAATAACCATGCACAAGAACAAAAGAATTTATCCTGGGAAAACCCTTCTCAATTAAGGGAAAAACCCATCAATCCTTTGCTATAGAGTCAAGAGAAGATCCTCCACACCATGAACACTAGAGCACACAAGAGGATGCTCCTTGAACTAGAAACTTGTGCCTAAGATAAGTGCACACTTCATCCGTACAACTTGTCTTGAGAGAATGTTACAAGTGTGTGAGTGAGTGAGATCCACAATGGGGATTTACTCTTATTTATACAAGACCTAGCACATCAAAATGATGTGTCTATTGGCACAATAGGGCCAACCTCTTCAACTGAATAATATAATTAATCATTACACAATATTAATTATCTTTTACATGGTGGGGATGAATTGTACCCTTTACAACACAAATTAGGGTTACAACAAATCTTACTCTCAGACAATATAGCAAGGGATCCACACATCCTCTAGTTCTCAACCACTAGGGACATGTCCACCTGTGCTCAGCCACAGGGACGTCACTCTCAACAGATCAACTCAACTAAGTCCATAGGAGTACCATCTGGAGAGCCATCTCATGTCGACTCAACTAAGTCCATAGGAGTCTGACATGAGACAATCTCAAGTCGTCTCAACTTAGTCTAGAGGAGCACGACAAGAGACCACATGTCATCTCAACTTAGTCCAGAGGAGTATGACACACCCATCACATGGGCTCTCTCAAAAATAGTCTCAACTCAGTCCAGAGGAGAACGACCTGGAAAATGTCTCATGAAGCTTCAATAAAAAACACTCCCTCTCAGCTAGGGAGGCATTCTCCACTAGGCCAAGTCTCTCACGAAAGTACTTGAACTTCATCCTGGCAAGCAGTTTGGTGAAGACATATGCAACTTGCTCGTGTGTAGAAAGGTACTACACATGTACTGCTTTCCTCTACACCATATCTTTGATATAATGGTATTTGATCTCAATGTGTTTCAATTTATCATGAAACACAAGATTCTCAGAGAGCTTCAAACAACTCTGGTTATCGCAATGGATAATGGTGGAATCCATCTCATGACCAAATAAGTTTGCATGGATATTGTGAAGCCACACTACTTCGCAGACTGCCACACATAATGCAATGTACTCTGCTTCTATGGTACTCAAAGCCACAAAAGTCTATTTACTGATGCACCAGGAAACCATGACGGACCCCAAAGTAAAACAACAACTTGATGTGCTCTTTCGGTCTACTGCGCTCCCTGCGCAATCTGCATCGGCATATACCTGCAATGTCATATCTACACTGGAGGCAGATCTCAAGCCATAATCAACTGTGCCTTTTAGATATCTCAACACATGTTTCACTACTATCCAGTGTGTCTGTCTCGGATGACTCATAAACTGATTGAGTACACTCACTGCATAGCATATATTAGGTCTGGTGTTATCCAGATACATCAATGATCCAATCAATTTTCTGTAAATATGTGGATCAATATCATCTGACTCAAAAGAAGCCTTGTTAATCTTCTTCAAATTCATCACCATTGATGTAGGCATGGATTTGCATTCTGCCATCCCGAATTTCTTCAATATCTCGACTATATATTTTCTTTGACTCAGGAAAATCTCATCAGTCCTCTTCCATACTTCTAGTCCCACGAAGTAGTGCATCATACCAAGGTCCTTCATCTTGAATTCAAAAGTCAATGCATGCTTGCATTCAACAATAAGACTTTATGAACGAGTGAGGAATAACTCATCAACGTATAGGACCAAAATCAAGCACTCGTCACCAACAATATGGTAGTATAGGTTTGGATCAACAACACTCTTGTTGAAGCCCAAACTCATCAAGTATCCATCAATCTTCTCATACCAAGAACGAGGTTCCTTCTTTAGTCCATACAGGGCTTTGTTCAACCTGCACACATGAGACTTCTGCTCATGTATCACGAATCCATCTGGATGATCAATGTAAACTTCTTCCTCAATCTCACCATTGAGAAGGCTATCTTTACATCCATCTGATGTAGTCTCCAACCCATGGATGTTGCAAGAGAAATAATAGTACAGATGGAAGTGTATCGAGCAACAGGAGTAAATGTCTCCTCATAATCTATTCCCTCCACTCGAGAGAATCCTCTAGCCACAAATATCACTTTGTACTTCTCGACACTTCCATCAGCTGCATGTTTGATCTTATAAATCCACTTGGAAGTCACTATAGACTTCCCTTCCGGCCTCAAAACAATATCCCACACATCATTCTTTATGATGGACTTATACTCTTCTGTCATGGAATCTTTCCAAACCCGTTGACCTGCTGCTTCTCCATGAAAAGAAGGCTCAATATCAATCATGTGGCTCATAGTTGAAACATAGCTCGAAAATATCTGTGGTCTTTTTCTCTCTCAGAATGTACCACATGAAGTTGCATGTCCCTCTGTCTCCGACAGAGTCCGTCGACCCCAGGAAGGCCTCTCATGGCCTACTGCAATGTCTCTGGGAGCATCAACTAGAGCTATAGGATCAACTGGATCAGAAACTGTCTCCCTCTGAACTGCTGAAGGGGGAGAAGGTACCGTCTCTTCATTCTTCTCACTGTCAATCTCCATATGAGATTCTCTGGATCTTCAGAAGGCTATCTCTTCCTCAAAAGTGACATCTCTGCTAACCTTGATCTGTCTCTGACTAGGGATGTAGATCCAGTATGCCTTCGAAGATTCACTGTACCCCAAGAATGTACCCTTTCTGCCTGAAGGGTCTAGCTTGGTCCTCTTCTCCTTGGGTACATGAAAGTATATTGGACACCCAAATATCCTGAAGTGTCCAACCTCAGGCTTCACTCTGGTGAAGGATTCTTTGGGAGTCATGTTCTCTAGAATTTGATGAGGACTCTTGTTCTGAACATACACAACTGCCATGGATTCCTCTGCCCACAAAATCATAGGTAGATTCTGATCATGTATCATATCTTTGGTTGCCTCAATAATGGTTTTTTCTTCCTCTTTGCAACCCCATTCTGTTGAGGGCTAGAAGGAACGATGTACTCCCTATTGATCCTTGCCTCCATACATAAATCACTGAAATCCCTGGAGGTGTAATCTCCTCCATTATCTAATCTCAACACCTTGATCCTCCTCCTGATCAGGTTCTCAACCTGAGATTTAAACTCTTAAAATATCGCAAGGACACCATCCTTGGTCTTCAAGAAGTAAATCCACATCTTCCAAGAGTGATCATCGATGAAGAGAACATAGTACAAATATCCGTTCAAGGAAGCACCAATCATGGGTCCACAAACATCTGAATGTATCAATTCGAAGATCCCCTTGGATCTACTGTCACTGGTCAAGATGGACCCCTTGACATTCTTGCCAAGAACACAACCTCTACAAATGCCATTATGCTGAACATGTATATTTGGAAGGCATGTTACCTTCTTCCCTAGAGAAGGAAGGGCTCTATAATGTAAATGAGCAAGTATCCTATGCCATACTCGCTCAAACTGATAATACCATGTAACATGGTCTGAACTGGTCAGACAATCAATCTGTACTAACTATTTTCTCGAACACCAATCACTTGGGCATAATCCATGTGTGAGTTCTTGTGCCATGCAAGATATTTTCCTTCAGAGAAGGTAACCTTGTAGCCTTTATCCTCTAAGGAAGAAACATAGACAAGGTTCCTTTTCATTCCAGGTACATATAGTACCTCAATCAACTGAAGTGGTATGTCAGAATCTAGTTGGAATGTAGACGTTCCAACTCATTTCACAGTATATCTGGCATTATCTCCAAGTACAACATGTAGATGAGACTCTTTCTCAACAAGGTCTATAAGATGTTCTCTGTATCCAGTCACGTGTCTGGAAGCACCACTGTCAATTAACCATATGTCACTATCTATAGGAACCATCCCTGAGAGTGCTGATATGAAGAAGAATGCTTCATCTTTTGTGTCTTCATATTTCTGATGTGGTTCTGGGTCAACATCGACAATGGACACAAGTTGTATTCCTTTCTTCTCGATAGGATAATTTCTCGCAATGTGTCCATACTTGTCACTTCTGAAACATTGAATCCTTGATATGTCTTTAATCTGTTCATGACTTGGAGCTGTTGAATTTTTCTTGTCTTTGAATGCTCTACTAAAACTTCTTCTATTTCTTCTTCCTCTCTTTGCATGAGAAGAAAGAGCTTGATTTTCATCATGATGGGAGTCTTGCACTCCTCTGTCTATAAGTCTAGTTTCTTCCTGGGTGCAGTGTGTCCATAGACGATCAAACTCAGGTGGATTTTCTCTTCCATTGATACTTTGAAGAAATGGTTCCCAATGTCTTAGAAGAGCATTGAGAGTAGTCATGACAAGTTCTCTGTCTGTTGTGGTTTCTCTAATGGCACCTAGATGATCTCTGATCTCTAAGATCCTCATGAAGAAGGTGGCAATGGTGTCAGATTTCGTCATCTTGATATTTTGAAGTTGGTGCTTCAATGTAAGAGATCTGTTTGTGTTGTTTCTATCAAACATTTTCTTCAATACATCATACATTTCATAAGCTGTTTTCAAGGTAGAAATACGTGGTAGTAGATGATCTCTCATTGAATAGATGATTATCTTCCTTGCTTTGACGTCATCTGCCTTCCAATCATCCTTCTCTTCATCGATAGCTGATTCTGGTAGAGTCTTTTCTATCAAACTCAATAGGTCATCCTCTTCCAGAGTGATTTGTAGTCTTGATTTCCAGAAATTGAAGTTGCTTGATCCATCAAGCCTATCTTCCACCAAAGTTTTGTTCCTCATGGTTTGCATATTATTCACTAACCCTAATGGCTAGTCTAGGAAATGTAACAGCTAGGATAGGCTAGCAACTTTAGGGTTCATTGGACTTATGATTGCCAACTTTAGGAACCCTGGTGAGTTGCAAAAATCCTTCAATGAGATGCAAAAACCCTAGAGGCCGTAATTATGCAAAAACCCTAGAAACCCTAGGGGCCAAAAATAAAATTTTTTCTGATTTGCAATATGAGAGTTACTAGAGGTGCGTTGAAGGAGGCCATACACTCCTATGCAAAAATTATCCCTAACGTTCAAGTGGAAGGTGCTGAAACTGACAAAAGAAGGAGGGCCATTTTTGTAGTTGCAACAAGAAGGTGGCCACTGGCTTTTGAATGGCTCTTCAGGAAATCTGCTCGAATAACATGTTGAATTTTCATGCTTATCTCATGCACATGTGGTTTATTTAAATTTAGCATGTACTTGAACCATAAACAATGCAACAATACCATACAAGCGCTGCACTAACCACGATCACAAGAAGAATAACCATGCATAAGAACACAAGAGTTTATCCTAGGAAAACCCTTCTCAATCAAGGGAAAAACCCAACAATCCTTTGCTATAGAGTTAAGAGAAGATCCCCCACACCATGAAACCTAGAGCACACAAGAGGGTGCTCCTCGACCTAGAAAATTGCACCTAAGATAAGTGCACACTTCAACAGTACAACTTGTCTTGAGAGAATGTTACAAGTGTGTGAGTGAGTGAGATCCACAATGGGGATCTACTCCTATTTATACAAGACCCAACACATCAAAAGGATGTGTCTATTGGCACAATAGGGCCGACCTCTTCAACTAAATAATACAATTAATCATTACAAAATGTTAATTATCTTTTACATGATGGGGCTAACTTGTACCCGTTACAACACAAACTAGAGTTACAACAAATCTTACTCTCAGACAATATAGCAAGGGATCCACATATCCTCTAGTTCTCACCCATTGGGGACACGTTCACCTGTGCTTAACCATAGGGACACCACTCTCAACAGATCAAATCAACTAAGCCCATAGGAGTACCATTTGGAAATACATCTCATGTCGACTCAGCTAAGTCCATAGGAGTCTGACAGGAGGAGACCATCTCAAGTCGTCTCAACTCATTCTAAAGGAGACAAGAGACCACACATCATCTCAACTTAGTCCAGAGAAGTATGACACACCCATCACATGGGCTCTCTCACAGATCGTCTCAACTCAATCCAGAGGAGAGCGACATGGAGAATGTCTCATGAAGCTGTAATCAACAACAACATATTCATGCTATGTATGTGATAGGTCTTGAATATGTCACTTTCATGAGCCATCTTTTGTTTAATTTTGACACATTTTACTTCCTAGATTCAAGACCTTCATGAAAACATTAGTACTTTTGACGACCAATGTAGATATTTTGACTCATGCTTATTTAATCATGTATCATTTTGTTAATCTAAAGTTGAATGTGACATATTATTTTCTTGATCTTAAGTGTTTTTGATGGTTATTGTGTGATTTTCATTCTTGAGCTAATGTGGTTCACAAAGAAATAAATTGTGTATCCTTGGTGAATGGATTCGAACCACATGACACATTGATCTTGTTCATTCATTACCACATATCATTTTGTTGAATTTTTGAGAAATTTAAGGGATCTTTCCCCTTCACTACCTTTAGATTTTCCAGTGAGGCAACAATAAAGACCCTAGGCAATTTGATCTCCTACTAACCTTGAAGATTCAAGTTGACAAAGGAGGGAAATAGTCCCTTGGGATAGTATGCAGATAATTAGGAAATCAAGGGACAAATCCCACCAATGAAGGAACTGATTGGATGGGATATATATGACTATTTTCAAGTACAATAGAGGAGTATCTAATATAATAGGATAAATAGTATTTCTATCTCCTTTTCCTTACTGTTGATTGAAGCTAGTTTGAATTGTAGTCAAGAGGAAGATTTCTACCCTTATGATACAAGACAATATTTTAATAGAGGAAATAGATTTTGTTGAATTTCTAAGTGTTTGAGTGTCTCCAAGGGTTCCAGGAACTTCTTTGAGTAGGGACCACTCAAGGAAAGGCCTTAGGAACATATGTTATCATTTATTTTCTCATCTTTTATTTATTTTTTAGTAGTAGATAGACTTTTGTAGAAAATATAGTATTTGTTTATTTCACTTTATTTCTGACAATGTTTTCATTTTCTACATTTCCTTGAACAAAAGAATTAATTCATGTATTTCTTTTGTTACTTTTAAATTACAATGTTCAATACCTTCATGTGGATCCTATGAATCTAGTATATGATACTTAGTTCCATAAGGATTGACTAATCTAGCAACAACACAAGGTCATTAGTTTGGAGAGACCTTATTTAATTTCTTTCTCATCCAAGAGATAGTGACCCTAGACCTTCATCTATATTCTACATATTGTCAAAAGAGATAGGAGTAAAATTCATGGACCCAAGTGCATGGGGAATAAATTAGAATGAGTTATCAAATTTGAGAATTTACTTTAATGCAATTTCCCATTAGAACTAGTAGTTCAAATTTGACCTTTGCAATGTGCATACATAATGCACAACATCTCATAAGTTTGCACAATCCATGGGTTGATATTTAAGGTAAAACTGAAGGATTCAATATATTTTCTATAATTCTTTGGCCCACCAATATCCTTCCATTGGACCAAGACTTCCTAGGTAGTGCACTAGTGCAAACAACACTCTTTTTTGTCTAAAATGGCCTCATGCTATAACCAAATGGAACCCTCCCCATCCATCTCTAGGAGGATGATTTGAAATCTTCAATTTGGTTTGACCACTTTATTTAAGAAAGACAGATGAAATACTAGGTGGATCTTAGAATGGGTTGGACGATCCAATTTGTAGGCAATTGTCCTACTACATTAGAGTATAGTATAGGGTCCATAAAACTTAGGTGTGAGATTTTGGTGCCACTTCTCCTTGAGTGAGGTATTCTTATAGGGATGAAGACGAAGGAACACCTATTCTCCTTCTTCAAATTGGTATTTGAATTGATGTTGACAAGCTTATTGATTCATTCTATTCTAGGTGAACATCAAATTTTCCTTGACAGTACGGAAAATGTTAGCACGATATGTCAAGGTTTTGTCCAACTCCTAAATCTTAGATAAGCCTAGTAAGTAGTATATCATTGATGGGGGATTTTGTTTATATACTTCCTCAAAGGGGGTCATTTTTTTGGAACGTGATAGGTGTATTGTACCACCATTTTGCAAGGGGTAACCATTGCACGGGTCTATCATTCCAAGGGAAAAATCATAATTTTTTTTTCAAAAACTTGTTTCTTGCCTCTATATGACCACTTTTTGGGGGTTGATAGAACATTCTAAGGTGAAATTGGGTACCTTGAAGATGAAACAACTCTTGATAGAAATTTCTAGTGAATGTTGGATCACGATCTGTCACAATGGATCTAGGCATGTCATGGAGTTTAAAAACATTATCCATGATTACTTGTGGGACCATGGAGGCCTTGAAGGGGTGTTGTAAGGAAACAAATGTGAGCATATTTAGAAAGGCGATCACCAACAACCACGATGACTTATTTGTTTCCCACTTTCTATAACCCCATAATCAAATCCAAGGAAATGCCAATCCACCCTATGGAAATAATTGGTAAAATTTGTAATTCTCTTGGAGGATTTACCGTTTCACATTCTACCACAAAGGTGAAAATGTCTTTATTCACGCCTTCCCAAAAGAATGAATGCCTACTTCTTTCATATGTTTTTTAAAACCCTAAGTGACCTGTTGTGGGAGAGAAATGTAATTCAATAATGATATTAATTTAAATGTTGAATTTTGGACCAAAAGAATAGGTCCTTTATAATGCAATGCATCATTCTTCCAAGTGTATGCCACATGTGCATCTGGGTCAACCTCTAGCTGGTGGACAATCTCACTATCTTCACATCCACAAAACACTCTTGAGATACCTCCTCTATTCAATCAACCATTGGTGAAGATACAGAAAATAGGGAGCCTTCCTCTTCATAATTCCTAGAGACGACATCATCCACCACATTCTCCTTTGCCTTCTTATAGATGATCTCATAATCATAATCTAAAAATTTACCAAATCAATTTTGTTATTTAGGGGAGGAAAATTGTTGTTCCAAGAAATATTTCAAATTGCAGGTCTTTTAATTTTGGAAACAATTCCTCATCAAGTAAGGACAACACAGATCAAGTGCATGATGAATAAATATCACTTCCTTTTCATAGATGGATTTTCCCAAGTTTCTTGCACATAATTTCTTATTAGTGAAGGCCAAAGGGCATCCCTCTTGTATTAGCATGGCCCCAATACCCTTTTTATAAGCATTGCATTCCAAGATGTCAGTCTTAGTGAAGTCAAATAAGGCCAATATAGGGGTAGTACACAAAACTTTTTTTAAATCCTGAAAACCTTATTTGGTTGCATCATTCTCACAAAAAGCATTCTTCTTGAGAAACATGAAAATATGAACCATAATTTTACCATAGTTTTTACAAACTTCATGTAGTAGTCAATGTAACCAAGGAAGCCATGCAAACTTTTGAGATTATTTGGGTGAGACCTATCCTATATCACCTTAATTTTATTAGGATGAACATGCACTCCATATGCACTAGAAATGTGCCCCAAATATTCCACTTCCGAGGTGCCAAAAACACATTTAGAATATTTGAGGAATAGTTTGTGATTGTAGAGGAGTTGTAATACTCTATCCACATCCATGATGACATAAATGATGACAAGGAAAAATTGGCATAGAAGGGGTTGAAAGTTTTTGTTCGTGAGGATTTGAAAAGTGGAAGGTGCATTACAAAGACCAAAAGACATCACCAAGAGCTCATAATGGCCTTAATTTGTATGAAACATAGGTTTATGAATGCCTATTTCCTTCATTATGGTTTTGTGATAATCGAAATGAAGATCCAATTTAGTGAAGAAATGAGCTCCATGCAGCTCATCTAAGAGGTCATCAATGATCATACTGAGAAATTTATCCTTGATGGTCAATTTTTCAAGAGCTTGAAGGTTGGGACACTTGCACCAAGTGCCTTATTTTTTTAAGAGCCATGAAAATTGGAGACGAATAAGGTCTGGTACTAGGATGGATGACACGTGCAGTCAACAACATCCAAGTAATATCTCAGATTTCATTTTTTTGTGCAAAAGGATGGCAATATGGGTGCACATTGGGTGGTTGGATACCTAGGATAAATGGGATACTATTATCATGATAACCACACAAGGATGATATTCCTTGGGGAAGTTTGAAGAATTGTTGGTGTTTGTCCAAAACTAGCTACAAGTCAAGGTGAACTAGTTATGAAGTGTCCTCAAGGACTTGAATATCATAGAATTGTGCAATAATTCTTGCATAACCCTTATTCAAGATGTTTTATATATGATGAAACTAAATATTTCTAGAGAGACCACTTTGATACCTTTGAGAGTCACTTTAGCAATGCCCACATTTATTGAAACTCATTTATAATTCCAAAATATCCATGGTGATGAGGCCTAATATTATCAACCATTCAACACCCAAAACAATATCACAATCACCCATTTCGATTTTAAACATGCGAGTTTTTAGGAAATGATCACCATTTGGTGTTACACATTTTCACACTTGCTTCCACATTTCATAGATACCCCATTTTTAATCATAATTTGGAAGTCATTAACATCATGGATATAACGATGCATTTATTTTGTGATGTGGTGAGGAATGAAATTATTGGTGCTACCATTATCAATTAATACAATGAGATTTTTGAAGCTTGATACAACTGACCAAATTTAATGTCCAAGAAGAAGAAATATTGATTAGAGCATGAAGGAAGATTTGGGGTTCTTCAACATGCTACTCCAGAATAGGAACATCCTTCATAGGTGTGATGTCCTCTAGAGTCACTATGTCATCTTCATCATAAAAAAATTCTTCAAATATGGCCATAAATAATTTTTGTTTCTTAAATATTTGTCATCACAGTTGTAGCATAGACCCTTGAGTTGATGTTTCACCATTTCACTCTATGTCAACTTATGGACCTTGAGGGCGGAGAAAGTTGTGGAGGAGGCACAATATTTTAGTGTGGACATGGAACAAAGCGTTGGCATTTGGACTAGGCATATAACATGGCTTGTTCATAATAAACAAGCTAAGAGGAATTCAACTAGGTAGTTGGGTGATTCATCTCAATGTTGGCTTTTATTTCCTCCTTGAATCTGCTGATAAAAACATTGCTTGAAAAATTCATTAATTAAATTTATATTTTATATCACAAAGCACACAAAATCATTAATATATTCTTCCATTCTTCTTGTTTGATGCAATTTGGTTAGCTATCCTACAAAATTAATATCCTTGACAAAGTGAGAAAAAAAGGGATTTCACAATGTGTTTCCATGTAATGTATATTAGAGAGTTTTTCTTATGCCATTACCACCATTGCCAATATTATTTATCTAGATATATGATTTCAATTCTCAATTTCAACATGTCACCCTCTATATAATGGGGGAAAAATATGGCTCCATTTGGTCAACCCAACTAGTTAAATCTGACCCATCAAGCTTATTCAAATCAACCTTAGTTAATCTAATTAACATATTGGGAGAATGGTCAGGAAAGGGGATGCCATTATGGGATCCTTCACCCTTGAAATCTTAATCATCAACATACTTATCCTTATGAGTTTCATCATAATCATCATGCTTACCCTCAAGTTTCTCAATTTTATCAAAACAAAGGGAGAGTTGTCCATTTACAACTCATGTGGGATTGGAGTTGTTTCATTGTTTGGGTGAGGGTTTGGACCACTTACTGTTAGGGACATAACCTCCCTAACCCTTCATGTAGGTAGAATACTATATTTTCCATGTAATAAAGGCCGATATTAATAAGGCCTAGTAATAAGGAAGAATACATCAAATGTTAGAAGACCTAATAGAAGCTTCCACTTCTAGAAAGATCTTCCTCTAGATTGTTATTTTGGTAGATAGAACTAGTATAAATAGGAGTCGAGGGAATGGTAAGTCTTTTTCCTAAGAATTATTATAATAGAGCTCTGCTTTGATAAAGGTTTCCCACTCGAAGAGGCAAGTGAACATTGTTTCCTATCAATAAAGGTATTAATTTGGTGTTGTGGTTCCATATAATTTGTTGTTCCGATGTTATTCTCTGTAGTATTTCCATTTTTTGTTTCTATTCCATTGTTATTTTATACAATATTTCTCTTTTTTGCGATTATAATAGATCCGGTACCTAACAAGTAATATCAGATCACTTTCCTTGGCAAGATTTGTGGGTTATTTTTTTTTTAGGGTAGAGACGTGTTTCAATGTCTTAAAACTACAAATATTTGTCGTTCAAAGCATAAATCCACGGCCAGGGAAGCATACATGAAGGAAATTCACGAGGTACTTAAGCTCACATTATTGGACACCCTTGTAACTCCTATTGGTACCCCTTCGAGTGGTAGCACATCAAATAACACCTATATATGGATTGGCTTAGGTATCTTGAAACCATCCATAGATCAACCGATCAATTGCCTGAATTCTATAGTGCCATCGATAACAACACTCGAGAAGATACTCTCTAGTACCTGGGTAATTAGGTATAGTCTATCCTCCTTAGTTGGTGCCCTGAGATATTGGGTCAAGTACTACTATTTGACCCCACACGTATATCAGAGAACTATAGCGCATGGAAAACTATTGTCTGTAGGAACCCTAAAAACTCTAACCTTTGGGACAAAAATAGAAAAAAAAAGATCTGTTGCCATGCAACCTTGCCTCCTGTTGTGAATTGAATACACATGTTTTCCTGTTACGAATTTGGGCATTTTGACATTGCAATATTATTTAGATCAGAGTATAACTCCATAGGAGTAAAAAAAAAAAGAGTTTGGGGCCTTCCTGCACCCGTATTTGAGACCTATCCCATTGGATTTCTATTTTCATTATGACTGCAATAATACCTATCATTTTTCACCTTTTGTTTTATCTATGGTCCTGACCCCCTTCTGCCCCCCGTATTTGGGACCTACCCCATTGGATTCCCCTTTTCACCCTGATCATTGTGATACCTTTCACCCGTAGCCCATTTTCTGTGTGGAACCATCCACCCCTTTCCCATGCCCCCCTTTCACCATGACCCACACCCACAACCAAGACCTTGAATCACACCTCAATACATTGTCATCTAATTTCTCTGCGACCTAGAAGGAAGTGAATCAAATCAATGCCAATATTACCACCATCAATGCCAACATGCATGCCACCATAGACGCCAAAATGGAAAACCTGAAACATGACCTCTCTTCCCAACTTGCAAGTCATCTTGAATCCTTCACTGTCCATCTCTCTGCCAAAATCAATATTCCTGGAGACCATATCTCATATGACCAACCTTTCCACCCTGAAGGTGATACTTCCTCAAATTCCCACTCCCGTCGATTTCAACATGACCTACACCTTCCTAAAGTGGATGTGAACAAATTTGATGGATTAGATTCCATGGGACGAGTCATCCAAATGGAACATTACTTCTCTTTGCATGGAATTACCGATGAGCTGGCCAAAATTTGTTACAGTGTTCTCCATTTAGATCCTGAACACTGGCAATGGTGGCAATGGTGTAAAAAAGCACACCAAGGGTATGTGGATTGGGCATAGTTTGTTGTATAGATTTATGAGCACTTTGAAATTGACACCCATCATTTAGTTTGTTTGATCAAGTTGAAACAAACTGACCCAGTGGAATAATTTATGGCTTCCTTTGAGCAATTGGATTTCAGAACATAGGGAATAACATATGCTTTTTTCAGGGAATGCTTTATCAGTGGGACTCAAGGATGAAATACATCCCCATGTCCTCATGGCTCGCCCCCAAACTTGGTTGGAAGATAAAAAAATGGGCCAAGGAAGCACAACAAGTTGTATCATCCCAAACCAAAAAAAACACCTTTTATTCCTAGCACTAAGCCCACACTTCACACTCCTCCTACCACTCCCCTTAAGATGTATAAATTGACTCAAGCATAAATGGATGAATGCCAACTTAAGGGTATTTTTTATAATTGTGATGACAAGTATTTTCTAGGGCACAAGTGTAAGGAACATAAGATTTTTATGGCTATGTCAGAGGATGTTTATGAAGCAGAGGAAGGTGTTTCTCCTGTACCCGAGATACCCCCACTAGATGATCTTAATCATTTGTCTGACCCACTAGAAGTTGAACCATTGATTTCTCTAAATTCACTCACGAGTTTCTCTGATCCCCAAACCCTCAAGTTAATTGGCTACATTAAAAACCAAAAAGTCATCATTCTAGTTGACAGTGGCAACACCCATAATTTTATTCATCGCTACATTGCACAAGAATTTAATTCCTATATCCATTCAGTTAATAATTTCCAAATCATGATAGCCAATGGGGCTTCCATGAAATATGGAGGGTGTTGTGAAAATGTGCACCTTCATATTGGTCAGTACCACCTGAAATATCATATGTTTTCTATTGACATGGGCAGTTGTGACATTGTACTTGGTGTGGAATGGTTACACACTCTTAGCCTTATCACCATGGATTTCCAGAAATTGACCATGCAATTCCAGCAAGAGGGACAACAAAATTAGTTCCAAGGCATCACAACAGGGTCCCCATAGATCATCAGTTCCCATTGAATGGAAAAGCTCCTTAGAAAAGGTCACTCTGGTATTATTTCCCAACTTCAATCCATTCAGGAAGTTGAAACACCCTTTGTAAATCCCAACCTCCAATTTATCCTCTCCCAACACCAAGCTGTGTTTCAAACCCCCCAAGGAATTCTCCCTTCGCAAGGTTTCCATGATCATTCCATTCCTCTAGTTCTGGGCAATCTTCCTCCAAATGTTCACCCTTATTGTCATCCCTTAGCCCAAAAGAATGAAATTGAGAATATTGTTCAAGAATTACTAGATGTCGGTGTCATCTGTCCCAATACCAGTCCCTATTCTTCTCTAATAGTCATGGCACTCAAGAAACAAGGCACTTGGAAAATGTGTCCTGATTTTTGAGCTCTCAACAAAATCACCATCAAAGACAAATTTTCCATTCCTATCATTGATGACCTTTTGGATGAATTAAGTGGTGATCATTATTTTACCAAACTTGATCTCCAATATGGCTACCACCAGATTCATATGAAAGAAGAAGGATTCCCAAGACTGCATTCAAAAATCATGAGTTTCATTATGAGTTCTTGGTTATTCCATTCAACCTTTGTAATCTCTACTTTTCAAATTCTCATGAATCATATATTCCGTCCTTTCCTCCATCATTTTGTCTTGGTTTTATTTGATGATATTCTCATCTATAGAAAAACTTGGCAAGCCCATCTTTCGCATGTGGATCAAGTTCTCCAACTATTGTCCCACCACAAAATTTATCTTAAGAAGTCTAAATGTGATTTTGGTGCCTCTGAATTTGAGTACCTGGGACATATTGTTGGAAGATTGTTTGTTGTCATTGATGCCAACCCTAGTCATGGGTTTTGGACCGCAAGATTGATGAAGGTATTTGGACATGAAGGACAATGCACATGCAGATATAACACCCATGGATGGATAATATACATCATGTTGTTTCCAGTGGTATGTGGCACGTCACGTGGATCCTCATGGTTGAGGAAAATGAATTTTTGAAGATGACAAAGTGAATTGAAGAAGGAAGTACATGTAGGCCCTAAAGATAATTAAAGAACATAATTACAAAATAAGAAAGTGTTAGGTCGGCCCTAATATTAAAAGGAAGTGACATAAATGGTATAAATAAATATCATTATACATTCATTTGATACACAAGTCGAATTTCAGAGGAAAATTAGAAGTAAATAAGGCCGGATTTCAAGGGAGGATGAAGTCTTTTGGTGATGTGTTCTAAGGTATGTTATTTTCAGGTCATATTACCATTTTCGCTATAACTTTTTTTCTAGAACGATTCAGATGGTGAAATTTCTATGGTATTGAAAAGCCATATCAAGGTACCCGTGGTAAAAGTTTCAGCTCTTGATTCTCTATAATTATGGAGATACACTCTATGGAAGATAGGGTTTTTGACCAGTCCTGAAGCTAGTCAATAAACAAGTGTTATGGGTAAAACAATCATAACTTCTTCATATAGAATACAAATGAAGTGGGAAAAATTGAATTGAAAAGAGTACGAACTGTAGTTTCTTGTGTGCAAGTTTTAGAATCTGATGTTAAATATTGAGCGCGGGGCATTCAGTATAGGTTCGGTCTCCTGAATAAACCAGAATTGAACGAAGTCTACCATTCTCTCTATAACTTATTTTTAGGGAGGATTCAAGGAGTGAAACTTGGAGAAGTTTCAGAGAATACATTGAGTAATATTATCTATAGGATCAAAGTATTCCAAGAATTCAATAATTGTAGAAATTGAACAATTCTCAGGAAGCATTATCAGGTTCTATGTGATGGTTGGTTGATGGTGATGATTTAATGTAAAGTTTTATTATCTCTCATATATTCTTGGGTGGAAGGAAGGGGAAATGATGGAGAGTTAAATCCTCTCTTGATATTGTAGGATTGTATATTCCTCATGGAGGTTTATCCCTCCCTTTACATTTGGAAGTTGTAGCTACCTTTGGAAGTCATTACTTCCCTTGAACAATAACTATTGATTATTTCTCATATATTGTGCATGGTGTATTGTGGTGTATGTGTAAATTTTATACTATTGTTCATTGCTCATTGGATATAGTTGAATGGTTTAAGTATAAGTTGAAAAAGGTTTTAAATTGTACTTGATACTGATTCACCACCCTCTTAGTATCAACAATTGGTATCAGAGCACGTTGCCTTCATAACAATTTAACCACTGGAAGAAAAATCTTGAGCAGAGATGGATGACCATGAGCACATTTCAAATGGGATTAAAAAATTTGATGGAAGAAATTATGCATACTGGAGTGATAGAGTGAAAACTTACCTAACGGCTTTGGGAGTAGACATTTGGTACTCACTTGTAAATGGCTATGTAATCCCAAATAATGCTCCAACCGATCCAAATGTGAAGAAGCTTATGAGTTGTAATTCAAAAGCTAGACATGTTATTCTAGCAACATTGGCACCAACCATTGCTAACAAAGTGATGGGCTGCATCATTGCTAAAGATGTATGGGACAAACTCAAGAGGATCTATGAAGGTGATCCAAAAGTTAAGCAGGTAAAGCTTCAATGACATAGAACAGAATTTGAAAATTTGAAGATGAATGAAAAGGAAGATATTGCAACCTATCTTCTTAGAGTTGATGAAGTTGTTAATGCTATCAGAGGATTAGGTGAGGATCTCGATG
>JASDQU010738727.1:42015-53357 GCA_032191745.1 Picea mariana
ATCTTCCTCTTGGAGGTTTATCCCTCCCTTTACATTTGGAAGCTGTAGCTACCTTTGGAAGTCATTACTTCCCTTGAACAATAACTATTGATTATTTCTCATATATTGTGCATGGTGTATTGTGGTGTATTGGTGTAACTCTTATACTATTGTTCATTGATCATTGGATATAGTTCAATGGTTTAAGTATAAGTTGAAAAAGGTTTTAAATTGTACTTGATACTGATTCACCCCCCTCTCAGTATCAACACATATTGTCGGCAAGGATGGTGTTAGGGTGGATCCGAATAAAATTGAAGCTATGTAAGATTGGCCATGCCCAAAAAATCTCAAAAGTCTACGTGGATTCCTAGGTTTGATGGGATATTATCAAAAGTTTGTTAAGAATTATGGAAAAATTGTAGCTCCCCTCACAACGCTCCTTAAAAATAATTCTTTTAGTTTGAATCCAATAGCCGACCATTCCTTCCAAGATTTGAAAGTGACTATGTGCACTACTTCGGTTCTGGCTCTCCCTGATTTCAACAATACCTTTGTATTGGAGTGTGATGCCTCGGGGAAAGGAATAGGGGTTGTACTCATGCAATACTATACACCTTTTTCCTTCACCAACAAACAATTATCCGTGCGTCATTTGGGCCAATCCACCTATGGAAAGGAAAAGTTAGCTATTCTGCACGCCGTGGATATCTGGTGTCCTTATCTCTTGGGGTAACGCTTCCAAATAAAAACTAATCATCAAAGCCTCAAGTATTTTCTGGAACAAAGAATTTATTCAGTGAATAAAACAAAATGGGTAAAAAACTATTTGGATATGATTATGAGATCATATACAGAAAAAGGAAAAGCAAATGTGGTGGTTGATGTCCTTTCTAGGAAATATGAAGAAGACGGGTCCCTTTTTTCCCTCCTTTCATTGTCGCAGATTGGCTTTATGAGGTTCTCCATAAATGGTTGCAAGACTCAAATCTTTCAAGACCGATCCAAATATTGCAACATGATCCAAAAGCTTCTCCCAGGTACTCATGGAAATAGGACAAGATTCATTATAAATGTATCCTGTATTTGAGCAAAATATCAAACCTTAAATCCACTATACTCTCAGAGTTTCATGCTTCACCTACAACTGGGAATTTTGGTTTTACCAAAACCTATGAATGGGTCAAACATTATTTTTTCCGGGACAACATGAATTGGGACATTCACACCTTTTGTGGATGAATGTGATACTTGTCAACACAATAAGGGAGAGACTTCCAAAGCTCTAGGCACACTCCAACTGCTTCTGATCCCACCTACTATTTGGATAGATATTTCTATGGAATTTATTGTTGACTTACCTAAATACATAAATAATTCAATCATCATGGTAGTAGTGGATCGTCTTTCTAAACATGATCATTTCTGTGCTCTTCAATACCCATTCACAACATCCACAGTGGCTCAAATTTTTATGGATAATATATTCAAACTCCATGGCATGCCTCATTCTATTGTTTCTGATTGTGATCCAACTTTCACCAACACTTTCTAGAAAGAATTGTTTTGACTCTAGGGAACCCAATTACATCTCAACACAACATATCATCCCAAAATTGATGGAAAAACTGAAGCAATCAACAAGTGTTTGGAAACATATTTGAGGTGTTTTGCATATGAAAAAAAAATCAATGGGTTCAATGGTTACCCCTCACTGAATGGTGGTACACCACTTCTTACCATTCTACCACTCACATGACTCCCTTTGAAGTTTTTTATGGACCAAATCCACATTCATTTCTATCCTACATGCCTGGAATCTCCAAGGTTCAACAGGTGGATCAAACTCTTATAGTCTGCATGACCATCCTCAGTACTCTAAAAGAAAATTTGGTCATGGCTCATAATCGCATGAAACAACAAGTAGATCATGGCTATTCTGAATGTGAATTTGTTGAAGGGGACCATGTGTTTCTTTTTCTACAACTTTATAAACACACTTCACTCAAATCCCATCACTATCACAAACTCACTCCCAAATTCTATGGTCCTTACCATATTCTCAAAAGAGTTGGGCCAGTGGCATACTAGTTAGAGTTGACCAATCACTCTAAGATCCACCCTGTTTTTCATGTTTCCTTCTCAAAGAAAGTACTAGGCACTAGGGTCCATACTCAAACCAGTCTACTTGACTTGGATGAAGAAGGTTCCATTTGGTTGCATCCATATGCAATGTTGGACTAGCGCGAGCATCATCTTCACCAACACACTATCAAGGAATTTTTAGTTTAGTGGAAGGACACAACCAAAAGATGCCACCTAGGATCCGACTACCATTCTGCAACAATTTCCTCATCTCAAGCCTTGAGGACAAGGTTGTTTTTAAGGGGGAGGGAATGTTATGAAACTAACCTCCCTAACCTTTCATGTTGGTAGAATAATGTATTTTCCATGTAATAAAGACATATATTAATAAGGCCTAGTAATAAGGAAGAATAAGTCAAATGTAATAAGACATAATAGAAGATTTCGCTTCTAGAAAGATCTTTCTCTAGATTGATATTTTGGTAGATAGAATTAGTATAAATAGGAGTCGAGGGCATGATAAGTATTTGTCTTGAGAATTATTGTAATAAAGCTCTACTTTGTTGGAGGTTTCCCCCTCGAAGAGTCAATTGAACATTGTTTCCTATCAATAAAGGTATTAATTTGGTGTTGTAGTTCCATATAATTTGTTGTTCAATTGTTATTCTCTGTAGTATTTTCATTTCCTATTGCTATTTCATTGTTATTCTTTATATTATTTCTTTTTTCTGCTATTATAATAGATCTGGTACCTAACACTTACTTGAAGTCATCCATGGCTGTGATGTTTTGAGTGTGGGTCATGGGACCACAAGGACTACCCAAAAGGTTACCCAAGAGCTATATAAACATTATTAGTATCATGATGGGAGTATGTTGAGATAGTAACAAATAACTTTGTTGTTGGGCCCATGAAAAATGTTATTAGAGCTAATACTAATGCAATCAATATTGTGCAAGGAATATTTTGAGATAGGTCTCCCTTAATGGTGCTGGCTAACTCTAAAATATTTTTTACTTCAGTGGGATTATTACTGCTATTTAAGTATTACTCATTGATGTTAGGGTCCCACCCTAACTCCCCTAGTTAGTGGAATAGTTTGTTACTTAATGTATTTAGGGCCATCTTTATTAAACAAGGCCTCATGAGGTAGTTGAGTGTCAAATCAATAAACGTGAGTGGTCTCATTAAAGAAGGTCCACTAATTAGTGGTTGAGGCCTCATTAATAGAGGTCCATTGGGTGGTTAGGTTTCTTGTCAATTAGAAACTAAATATAGTAGTAGAAGTTATGTAATTGGTTTTTAAGTGAATATTATAATATTTGGAGCTCTACTTGTTGAAATTATTCTTATACTCATAGTGGGGGTGAATCAATATAAGATACTTTTTACTTTAAATGAGAATTCATAAATCATTCATTAACTTAAAAATAGTAAATGCATGTAAACTCAAATCACAATACACAAAGTTTAATTTGGAAACCATTGCGGGGAAAACCATGAAAACTTATCTTTATAAATGTTTGTAGGCACCAACCTTCTGTTAGAAATCTTGTAGGCACCAACCTACTAGAGACACCAATGTTTTCAGCTAAGCACCAAATCAACAAGATATTGTGTAGGCACCAACCTACTAGAGATACCAATCTCTTCAAATAAGCACTAACTCAACAAGATATTGTGTAGGAACCAACCTACTAGAGACACCAATCTCTTCATCTGAGCACCAACTTAATGAGCTATTATGTAGGCACCAAACCATAAGAGACACCAATCTCCTTAGATGAGCACCAACTCAATAATATCTGTATAGGCATCAATCTAATATCTTCATACACCTAGTACTTTTGACTTCACCTACATGGTTCATACTTCATGCATTTCACAACATCATCATACCCTTAACTTTCATTCTCCAACACCTCTCCTTGCTTCATACCCTAGAAATAGATTCAAACTCTAGTCATATTTAGCCTTCATTCCCTAGTGAACCTCATAACATCATTCACAGAATATAACTCTAGGCTACAACATCACACCCTCAAAATAGCGCACTTTGCAACATCAGAGGCCATAGTCCTTCATAACACACACTTAAAACTCCAAGAAAACTCCTCTTGTACACCTTTAGACCCCAACTAGAATACTCCTCGGCCCCTATTATACACCTCATATCTCTTCTGTGCACTTTCTCTTCTTTCTTAGATGCTCTTCAAATGCACACAACTATCCTGTATTTATAGTGTTTCTACATTCATTTATGGGGCTGACTTGTAAAACTGGGTGGGCCAACCTATACTTTCTGGCTGGGTAGACCTCACATAATATTTCATATTTCCTCATTATTATGGAGTTAGAGGGAGTTCCATATACTATTAGAAAGGTATCAAAATAATATTTTCAACCATATATCCTATGCTTCCAATTGAGCCAGGTCTTAAAAGTTAAAATGCCTTCAAAGATAAAGTATACAAGCTAAGCATAAAAAATCCAAAAACAATATTTCCAACAATCTCCATCTTGCAATGTTTATATTGGACATCTATAGGATCCCTGTGTATTTGAATTCAATGAAAAAAATATTTCCAACAATCTCCCCCTTTAGTATTGATGGAAACTCTTAATTCTATAATACTCCCCCTGTCTGCAACTCTCCTTGTGTTTGAAATTCGTCCTTTGTCTGCAACTTCTCCCCCTTTGACATCAATGGAAAATGGATTCTCTCCCTGAGCTTGTGCTTCCCTTTACTAACGAGATGAGAGGGATATCACTCCTAGATTTTGTTTGAGATATTTAAATGTGTCTTTGGGAAGGGGTTTGGTAAAAATATCTACAACTTGTTCTTTGGTCGCAATATATTCCAAATTGACACTTTGCTAACACCCTTTTTCTTAGGGAGTGGCACTTCATGGGAATATGATTCATCTTTGAGTGCATAACATGACTCTTTGAAATTTTGATTGCACTCATGTTGTCACATATGATTGATATTGGCTGATCATATTCTATCTTGATATCCTTTAGTGCCCGCTTCATCCAAAGAACTTGTGTGCAACATGTTGTTGCTGCAATATATTTGGTTTTTGTTGTGGATAGAGAGATTGGATTTTGATTCTTACTTAACCATGATACTAGGTAGTTTCTTATAAATAATGCTCCTCCACTGGTACTTTTCTTTTCATCTATACTTCCTACCCAATATGCATCTGTATATGCCATTAGAGTGAAGTCCTCACTTCTTGAATACCACAAGTCAAAGTCCAATGTGACCTTCAGATATCTAAATATTATTTTTATTACTTGCACATGTGTCTCCTTTGGTGCAGATTGGAATATTTAAACCAATCCTATTGCTTGCATGATGTCTAGCCTTGATGTTGTCATATATAACAATCTTCCAATCATTTCCTTGTACACTGTTTGATTTTTTTTCTTCTTCTGGAGATTCATCATCTTTTCTCAGCTCACATCCTGTGATCATGGGTGTACTGATAGGTGCACAGTCTTCCATTCCAAATTTCTTCAACATTTCCTTGATATATTTGGTCTAAGAAATGAACATGCCTTTGTTGGATTGAGAAATTTGCAACCGTAGAAATAATGACAATTCTCCAAGCATGGACATCTCAAATTATTTTTGCATTTCTTCTGCAAACTTTTGGCTCATTCTATCATCATTACTTCCAAATATGATATCATCCACATAAACCATAATGATCAACATATTTTCATTGCCTATTTTGATGTAAATATTTTTGTTTGCAGATCTTCTTTTGAAACCTTCTTGTTGTAGGTATTTTTTAAGTCTTAAATATCAAGCTCTGGGAGCTTTCTTTAGTCCATAGAGTGGTTTCTTCAGTATGCATACATGATATTTGTTTTCTGAAAATTGAAATCCTTTTGGTTGTTCCACATATATAATTTCATTTAGAAAGGCTGAGTTGACATCCATTTCATAGACTTTGAATTTATTGAAACACACAAATTCCAAAAACATTACGATTTCTTCTAATCTTGCAACTAGAGAAAAGGTTTCTTCAAAGTCAATACCGTCAACATGAGCATACCCTTTATAGATCTATCTTTCTTTATTTGTTACTACTTGTCCATATTTATCCGATTTTTTTCTAAAGAAACAAACTTACCGATTGTTGATGTTTGAATCAGTTAAGATCAAAACAACAACCTCACAAGGATATGAATCCCCCTACGCTTTTATAGAGGTGGTAATCCTATTTGGTTGAAAGATATATTTTGAATATCTTGGATTATGGAGAATGCTAGATAGAAAACCCTAGATCTCTATTGCTTTGATTTATATATGAAATGATTCTTCAATAACCTGATATGATATTTAAGTGCAACAAAGAAGTATTTTAACAATATAAGGATTCAATATTAGAAAATATATATCCTCAACATCATATATACAACCCTCTTAATCACATACAAAAAGTGGATAAATCCATATCTTCTCACAATAAAAATAAGAGAATAGTTTTTATCATCTCAACTAACTTTAAAAGAGTTCTGCATTTAATACTAAAAAAAATTTGATAGGCAAACTCCAAAAATCTCACACTCAGAAATCCAAAGATTTGAGAAATCATTAGAGCAATTCCATGGAATAGTTCTATGAAAAGTTTTATTCGTGAAATACATTAAAAAAATACAAAATATCTCTTTAGAAATCACATACATGTCTATAAATACTCCATGATCATGTAAGAAAAGTCTTGGAATATTACAAGAGAAATACTCAAGAACTCAACATTATGTTCAGTTTAGAAATATGAACAAAAAGCCGTGAGAAAGTGGCGTAGAAGAAGAAGAGGAGTGGAGAAGATAGAGATATTTGTTTTCTTATTAGAATCTTCGCTGCATTTTATGGATGGACCTTTTATTTATGATCTTTTTCTATGATAATGCAACCTTCTCTAACCTTTGATGAAACCCCCTTCTTGCTTTTTAAAACTGACTCTTCTAACTTCTTGAGTAGTTAGAGATTTTTCTTTCTTGGAATAATAAATTTTATTAATTCCTAAATAAATTCTCATTAATTAATTTACATCGTTGACATCTGCATATTGAAGTGGGCCTCTTTCGTCTTTAATACATTTTTTTAAATAAACTTTTATTTGAAAAAAATTGATTAGCTTCCTTTTTAAAAGAGATGACTGTGTTTTAATTTTATGGGCAAGATATTCAATTTATTAGCCATGGAAATCATTTCATATGTGATCTTTATTTTCTTATATTTCCAATGAGTCATATCATACGATATTTTGATTTATGGATCTCAAGATATGAGCTTGTGAAGTTGAGGTGTCAAGCAGATTTATCAACACACCGTAAAAATATTGCTAACTCTTCTTTCAATTTATTAGAAAAATATGGCCAATTTCAATCCTTGAAACCTATTCCATAATATTCCTCATCTAATTAACTTTCCAATGAGGTAAATATTGTCCAAATACGACTCCTGGATCCCAAGATATGGCCTCCAAAACAATAAGAATCAACAATCGTCGACCAATTTTCATGGGGCAATTTAGGCTCTTGATTTCAATTCATGATTCTTCATTAAAATCTCGACTTGTTCTCAAATAAATATCCCACACGCATGTGAATTTTTGAAACTTTAATGTATATAATGAAATCTTTACCAAATACTTGGTGTGAAACATGTGAAGGTTATGGAGACTTACTGGTTCGACTCCTTAAGAAATTAAAGAAACAATTAAATATTTTAATTGCCTAGTCATCCTCCAATAGTCACCGAGTCATCATCCAATCAACTCGAGTCAAAATTCCACATCATCACCACATTTCGTTGTGTGATAGCTCACTATGATTTTCCACATCATGTCACCATCCAATTGGTTGCAACATGTCACACTCCCATTCGTCACCACGTATCATCACCCGATTGGTTGCAGAGTTTCCATGTGTCACCAATAGTTAGCTTCCATGTGGAGTAATCTGATTGATTGATGCAGGAGCATCTCCGACTTCATCAAGCGAGCCGACGCGTGGAAAGAGAACATACAGCTGGACATCGCCAGCACATACATTTTTGAATTTCTTTGAAAAGATTGTTGCGCCGTCGTTTGAATGAAAGCATTCATACGAAGCGCACTTGTATTGTAATATAGATAAGAAGGCATTTAATAGTTTTAATGCTGTTAGATAGGAATTAACTGTAGATTAGACAGTTTTGGCTTTTGAGAGGGAAAACGGAATATAGGCACCCTCCTTTGTACATTGTAAATGATTCTCATTCATACAGGAGCAAGAAGAGAGCAGAGCAGAGAGTTTGTGAAAAAAACCCCATGTACAGATATTGAATTAATAGGAAAGCTTTGATTCAATTCCATGGATGTGTTTGGTCTCTTTGTGTTGTTGATATTATGCTTTTGCATACATGCTTCCTTTTATGCTTATCTTTTATATGCTGCATATGTGATTGCATATCAGGTTCGAAACCTGAGAGAATGAGAGAATAAGTTCCAATAGTTTCACTGTTTGAACCAGGAGATTCCTGCATCGAGTGCATTCGAATTCCTCCGCATAGAGTGCGTTGAGGAGGTTCAATAGTGAAACTCTTATTCTCGTCAACCAGAGTTGTGTTGACAGTTCAAAATGTGTAGGTGAGTGCAGGTTGGACATGAAGTCTCAGTAGCAATCCTGAGATAAGAAAGGCCGGGGTTGCTGTGACTGTGAAAGCGCAGAACCTGGAAGGCTTCAACACTTTGAAAGTGGTTGAAGGTGGAGTGCAGGCATCGTGCGCAAAGTCTTTGAAGGAATCAGATAGAATTCATCTCAGGAGGGATAGTTCCTCGTTCATGTTGCAGGAACAGGCCTGGGAGAGTTTTGAATCAAGGGAAAGCTTAGAAGCCGGAGGATTCTCAAGAGGAAGAGAATCGACGACTTGAAGTTGTCATGGAGAGCCGCAAAATCTCGCAGACCGTCAGATCGTGGAGGAGTTGCAAGGGGGTTAA
The DNA here is from genome assembly GCA_032191745.1 of Picea mariana. NCBI lineage: Eukaryota > Viridiplantae > Streptophyta > Pinopsida > Pinales > Pinaceae > Picea > Picea mariana. The sequence goes on from JASDQU010738727.1 coordinate 51,082, forward strand.
CTCGCAGGAGCAGGAGAGAATCCATTGGCCATCGAATATCGGCATATTGGGGTTGGTGAGTGCAAGGGTTGCATGCACGTCAAAATCGCGAGTAGCGATTTCCTGATTCTACGGGGGCCGTCGATCAGGGCAAGGACATGCGGCGCCAGATTGCAAGAAGTTGGAGGCATCGGGGTTTCGGCGTTCGGGGGTTGGCGAGGTAAGAATTTTATACCTCATGAAATCGTGAGTTGCGATTTCCCGATTTGACGGGAGCCGTCAATCTTCAGAGAGACACGTGGCGGAAGATCTCGGCGAGTCAGCGTTTGGAGGCATCGGGGTTTCCAGGTTGTGAAATGTTTGCATATTGGAGTCGCGTTCGGTGATTTCCCGATCAAATCGAAATCATTGATTTGTGGGACACGTGTCAAAGGATCCCTTGGAGTCGGGGTTCAGGGAATCGGGACTCGGAGAATCGGGGTTCTCGACGTCTAGGAACTCTAGCATCGTGGATTCGTGATCCGCGAAATCCCAAGGTGACGTGGCATCATGGGGCCCCGGGAGTGAGTGGAGTCCAGGTGGCGTTTAATCGGGGATCGGCACCTCGGCACTCGGGGTTTGGGAACTCAAGTTGTTAGCCTCACGAGTGGCGATATACTGAGTAGTTGACCGTTGACCATCGGGGTTCGGGGTTTGGAGCTGCATGAGAATCGTGCCTGCGTGAACCGCGAACTCTCGAAGCGTGATTTCTCGATTTCCGAAAGGGAGATCGCCGAGAAGTGACTGTGGGTAGTGGACTCCCGAGTGGAGTGGAAGAGTACTTCGACTCTTCGGGCCAGAGTTAGAGAAGGTCTTGGTAAGGTCGACCGGTTGCTGTGAGGGAGGTCAACGTCAAAGTGGTATCAGAGCGGGAAGTGGAGTTCTCTTTGTTCAGGTAGTAGAGAGAAGCAGACACACCATGCCGCCCAGAAGAGAGAGGCAATCTCCTGATCGTGAGGATAGGGATGCCCGAAGAAGGGGTAGGCCAACAGGGAATGCTAAGATGGAACGAGAAATACGAGATCTCTGAGTTAGGATGGAGGAGATGGAGACTGCGCAGAGACGCGGAGATGGTGCAGTGGAGTTCAACAATTCTGAGGTGGAGGAGGAAGCTGGACATGATGAAGGGGAGATCTCAACAGAGGATGCTTCAATGGAGAGGTTGATTAGATCCATCGCCAGGATGAGCTCAAAGACCAAGATGGACATTCCCGTCTATGAGGGGAGTCTAAACGTAGAAGAGTTGCTGGATTGGATCCGAGCACTCGACACCTACTTCGATTACGAAGATATCAAAGAGGACAAGAAGGTGAGGCATGCAGTCACAAAGTTAAAGGGACATGCAGCCTTATGGTGGGACGAGCTGCAGGCAGACAGGCGTTCCAAAGGCAAACAAAAGATCAAGAGCTGGGATCGGATGATCGCCAAGATGAAGACAAAGTTCATTCCAAGGGATTACCAGATCACTCTGTTCAGGCGTATGCAGAACCTGAGACAGAAGTTGATGACGGTGAAGGAGTACACCGAGGAATTTTACAGGCTCAACATTCGAGTTGGTCACTGAGAGAGTGATGACGAAAAGGTGGCAAGGTACCTGAATGGATTTAGGTATGACATTCAGGATGAGCTGAGCATGGTTACCATCCGCACAGTTGAGGATGCGTACCAGATGGCTCTGAAAGTAGAAGAAAAGCTGAGCCACAAGCAAGGTCAGCGAGGGCGAGGCAGAAGCCAGCCTAGAGGCAAAGAAGTTGCCCAAGAACGAACTCAAAAGCCCAAGGAGGATTGGAAGAGGCCTCAGGGAAAAGATGAAAAAGGTGGAACCTCACAGCAGAGGCAGCAAATTTCTAAGCCGAGGAGGCAGCAAGATGATCAACAAGGAGGATATGCTGACGCCAACACATTTCCTCCTACCCGAGGTAGAGGAAGAGGTCGAGGGGGAGTTATCACATGTTTTACATGTGGGAAAGACGGACACAAAGCCGTGGACTGTCCAGATAGGAAGATGGACAGAGGAAAATCTCACGTCGCTGAGGCGCAGAGGCGTGATGTTGAAGATGAAAATACTGGAAGTGGGAAGTCACTGACAGTGCATAAAGTTCTCTTGAAACCTGAGAAAGAGGTGGAGGACACAGCGCAAAGATGCAGACTGTTCCAGACCACGTGCAAAACCAAGGGCTAGAAATGCAAGGTCATAGTGGACAGCGGAAGCACTGATAATCTCATTTCGACCGAGATGGTGGAAAAGCTAGAGCTGA
>JASDQU010738727.1:60392-74747 GCA_032191745.1 Picea mariana
AGGAGCTTTGGAGAACACCCATGTACAGATTGAATTAATAGAAGAAAGACTTGATTCAACTCGATGGATGTGTTTGATCTCTTTGTGTTGTTGATATTATGCTGTTGCTTACTTGCTTCCTTTTATGCCTATCTTTTATATGCTGCATATGTGATTGCATATCAGGTTCGAAACCCGAGGGAATGAAGAAGTAAGTTTCAATCATTTCTCTGTCTAAGCCAGAAGATTCCTGCATAGAGTGCAGTTGAATTCCTCCGCATAGAGTGCGTTGAGGAGGCTCTACAGTTAAACTCTTATTCTTATATCTCAGAATTGTGGTTAGCAGTTCGAACCATGCAGGTGAGTGCAGGTTGGAGTGGGCTCAGTAGCAAGTCTGAGAAGAGGAAGTCCAGGATTGCTGTGGTTGTGAGTGCCCAAAGTCCGGGAAGAACTCAACACTTTTAAAGTTGTTGAAGGTGGAGCGTAGGCATCGTGCTCAAAGTCTCTGAAGGAATCGGAGAGAATTCAGCTCAGGAGGGATAGTTCCTCGCTCATGTTGTAGGAACATGCCTGGGAGAGATTTGAACCAAGGGAAATCTTGGGAGCCGGAGGATTCTCAAGAGGAAGAGAATCGATGACTTGAAGTTGTTGTGGAGAGTCACGAAATCCCTCAGACCGTCAGATCGCGGAGGAGTTGCGAGGGGGTTAAATCGCAGGTGCATGAGAGAATTCGTTTGTCATCGAATATCGGCATATCGGGGTTGGTGAGTGCAAGATTCGCATGCACATCGAAATCGCGAGTTGCGATTTCTCGATTTAATCGGAGTCATCGATCATCGGAGGGACAGGTGGCACGAGATCCCGACGAGTTGGGACTCGGCACTTCGACGTTTTCGAAGTTGAAGGGAGCACAGAGAAATAGCGAAGCCCCGAGTTGCGACGGGTCCCACGGAGACGGAGCGGAGGACAACACGTGGCATCGCACATCGGAGTTCGGGGTTTTGAAAGGTGAGCAAATTGCCACCTTTCATTTGCCGATTTCCCGATAGGAAAATCCCCGATACACAGAAGTGTTGATCTTTGACATCGGGGATCGGGATTCAAAGTTTTATATTGCACGGGAGGTGCACACAAGGTTCGCGAGTCCGTGAAACCTGATTTCCTGAATGGTGAAAGGGAGATCGCCGAGAAGTGTATTGTGGGTAGAAGACTCCCGAGGGAGTCAGAAGAGTTGTTAACTCTTCGGGCCACGTTGTTGAAGGTCCTAGTGAGAGCGATCGTGTCGTCGGGGCAGGTTGCAGTCACTTATTGATAGGGTTTGCAACAACAAAAAAAATAGAGGGAAACAAAAAGGAAGCTAGGGTTTACAACACTAAAGGTGAGAATTAAACCCTTATATTTTGTTCAAATGCAATGTAAATATGAATAGGAATAAATCAAATATTTCAAGGAATTTGTGAATCAATCAAATAAAATTTATTGAGATGAAGAGAATGACATTACTTTTTTGAGATTTCTCCTCTACATATTTGTATGCAACCCATAACAACCCCTTGAGAATTATGGTCTTCAAAAATTTCATCCACTTTGATATCTTATTTGGTCAACATCTCTTGCACAAGTCTCCATCTAATATTTGGCATAATAATGGAGCAAAATTTTTGTTCAAATCACTTTTACAAATGAAAATCGTGCTCCTTTTTGGTTTCCTTTTTCAACACATTGATGAAAAATACATTGTCTTCTAAAAAAATCGACACATCATGCATTTTTCAGTATCAAGCACACCAATGTGTTATAATACAATAGATGCACCAACGTAATATATTTAAACTAAAATGGAAGTGTGAACCTCTGCACATTGTACTTTGTAGATGTTTCAACATATTTTTGTGTTTGTTAGTGCATAATAATATTAAGCACTCCACTCTATCTTGTGTCAACAACCGCATCAATACTAATATAGCTAGTCATACGAATTACTTAAAAATACCTTCTAAATTACGTTTGAAGTTAGAATGTTACAAGGTTCCTACACTTTCTCTTAAGAGTAGACATGTAATGGTTGAGGTTTTGGATCAAATGTTGGGGAAAAAGTGGTAATATCAAATGTTTTCTTCTTCAGTTTCCTCATTCCATATCCTTCCATGTCCACCATGTTCCCCCTTTCCTTTTGTACTAAGTTTGTATTTTATTTATATTTTGATTATTGAATTGAATATATGTTATCTTTTTACATGCATTTGAGTAATTGTATAATTAATTTATGCAAGATCGTTATTCAGGATTGAGTTTGGATGCACATGATATGCTACCAGTTCAACCTACACAAAAATGTTGCAAGCTCTTATACTAAGTAAGATACTACAAGTACATGGTAGATTAAAATGGAGAGACATTTTACCCTAATAATTATAATGTGCCAACTTCTAGCAACCATCCTAGGTCAATGGTATGTCACCATGAACTAGATCTCTTTTATGAATCCCCAAAAATATGTGGTTGTTCAAAATGTAAAGGGTTGAAGGTGAATCCTTCATGTCGCATTGTCCCATTATGTTAATGAATGACTATGACAAGATGACAGCTTAATACCCCCCATTATTGTGAAGGATATGATAGGTGGTATAGAAAATAAACATAGGAATACCTCCATATGCTCCTTTTCTTAAAGTTGGAAGCCATATCCGATGTGTTTTTTCAAAATTGACCAACCTATCTCCTTTTGTTGAGTGAATAGAGAGTTATAGTAAGAAAAAGTATGATACCAATACTATCTAAAACATCTATACTAGGAGGTCCAAAAAGTTGTACACAAAAAGAAACAATCTCCAAGTACACACCAAGATTCATCTAATTGTTAGAGGGTAGTAACGACTTCTTCTTTCTAGATGAAATCCATAATAAATACCAAACAATTGTTGCAATCACACTTTATATGGCACTTAGTCATCTTCCTTGCTTGTGCCCAATGTTGGAACCAAATTATCCTTTTGTGGTAATACTTATATGATTTCCAACTCTAAGATACATGCTAAAAATCTTGGGTTGTTTATCCTTTTACACGTGTTCTCTCCTCTCAACCAATGGTATGGTATGCTAGATGTGTGTTTCTCCGCACTAATAAGGTAACTAACCATTAAGTTCCCTATATTTCAATTAATCTTGTCACATAACAAACATTGAAAAGGGATTGTATGTATGTTTAATGATAGTATACACTTGTATTGCTCACTGATTGCATGTTATTAAAAGATAAGGTACTTCCAAGTGATAATGTCCTCGTTGGTAGCTTCTAAGAGGAAAATCAACCATTACAAACATTGGGTATTGCGTACCTAACATATCAGGTTCATCTGAATGATTGTATTGTTTACAGAGGTAAATACATGGACAAATTGATATGTCTACAATGGACATAATAGGTACCAATTTTTTTTAAAAAGGGTAAAAACATAAGACATTGAGGCACATACCTATAATTCAAAGGATTCAAAGAAAATTTGCTTTGAAGAACTAGTCATGTTGCAAGGGTTGAATTCCTGACACCTAAGTGAGCTAGGAGTTATGTGGATCCCAAGAGATTTAATATCCATGAATCATATAGTGAATACATGACCCAATTAATTCAAGTATCAAGTATGAAGCCTCTAATTAAGCATAGCCATCAATGGAGTTACCCTATATTCCCTCAAAAACATCAACTATTCTATGTGCTAGTGGTAGTGATAAATAACAATACCCTGCCATGGTTGTTTGTGAAGAATCAGCATCTTATGTTGCCTCTGGTAGTTCTTGGTAGAAGAAGTGAAGAGAACGAATGTCTAGCTCCAACCATTGATCAATGAATTGAAGCAATTATGGGAATGTATATAAGTATATGATGTATGATGTATGAATACCCATCTTGATGGAGAGGTCTTTTACATTGTATGGCATGTGTGTACACCACACATTATTATCCAATACTATGATTTTTCCCTAGTAAGCACGTCGATTGATTTGTTGATATCTATTATATTATTTGGCATACTTAATTTTGTGCAACTGTCTTCTTTGGTGCTAACATGTTTCGTATTCAATAACATCGCAAGTCTTATAACAAAAGGGTATCATGGATGTAAATGGTATGGACCATTTATAAAGTCTAGGTGGTTTGACAACTTAGGAAATCAAGTGTATGGTTGCTCCAGAGTATTCCTCCCAAAAGACAATTGTTATAGAAAAAAACCTATGCTTTCAATGGTAAACTAGAGATAACCCAAAGACATAAAATAATCACACTGACAGACAATTTCAGGGTATCTAAAATAGAGAAGGAGGAGGAAATTGTAGATTTTTTTTATTCAAGTGGAGAACCTATGTTCAATGATGATAGATTTTTCAACACCTATGTTGATAAAAATTTCACTAGGATGAAAAGGAAATATATATCTTATGAGCTTCCATATCGGGAGCATCTTAAGATTGTTTGCTCACTAGATCCCATGCATATATTAAAAAACATTTCATCTTCTTTATGGAGGTGCATATCATAAAAAAAGGTGACACATTGGGTGTTAGGAGAGATCTTATTACTTTTCAAATACTAAAAATTAGCATTGGCCCAAACAAGTAAGTAGTAGAGAAGAAGTCAGTCACTCTTAGTATTTTGAAGAAGGTGATGTTCCATGGATTTCGAAGAAAGATAAATCTTTCTATAGAAAATGATGTTATATTGGGTGTGAAGGAACTTTCTCTACATGAGTTGACTTTAATACGTCGCTTCACCATAAGTGGAAATTCACCATCTCCATCTGAAACTTCTAAGGGTATGTTTTTGAATTACATGCTTCTTTTACTGAAGTGTAGGTTATATGGTATGCACTCATAGTATTATTCTAGTTAATTTTGTATGTGTTTATTTTACAGTGCCATTATATTTTATTCATGTGTGGTTGTGTCAACCATGGCTTCCCCTAGGAATTCAATGTGCCATATCAAAATTATATACATTTTTACGTTGGATTGCATCAAAGGAGATTCACATGGCCAGAATTCCATGGTGGTGTCGAGAGATATTTTAGATTGGTTTTTTGTTTGAGAAGGAATTTTCCATGAGTTTTGTGAGCTTGCAAGTCCATCTTCCAATTCACCTAGTTGATGAGGTTGAATTAGCTAGGGTGGTCTCATGTCATTGGATGTTCTTCTTGGAGAGGTACATAAAAAAGTTAAAAGTTTTTGTTCGACAAAGGGAAAAATTGGAATGGTGTATGGTAGAGGGGTACATATTATATGAGTCATTTCGTTACACTAGTGAGTACATTGAGCAAGTTGAAGTCACAACACTTGTAGTAGTTTTGGATGACCACAAAAGGGAAGGTGAGCTACTCCAAGCTAATGTAAAAAGGTGCATGATAAAGAGTAAACCACTTATCTTTTGGTTATTTCTATAGAATTATTATTTATTTATTTGATCTCATACTATTCATTTTGATTTCATGAATACATCAAAAAAATTAGAAATTGATTCCATCAATAAATAAATAAATTACAATGCAGAGGAAATATGATCATGGGTCACAAGAGAAGGAAATAAGACAGTGACAAGAATAATTTAAATAGTTGAATGGTAGAAGCATGCCTTATCATGATCATTAAAAAGAAATCATGTCAATGATATATCTAAATAGTTGGGTGGCTAACTATATCAAATAGAAATGTGTGTGTTTGATCATTTCTTGTTTAGTAAAGACAATGCACTAAACATAGGGACTAGATGCAACACCTTAACATGTATTATACTTTTATTGGTCATGTTATTAGACATTTGACATTGTCCTTTGCGCACATCTTTTACAAGTGATTTTGTTTCCATATATGTGGGCATATGGACATCATTTTCACACTAAGGATGTTGATGATGGACATGCCACACTTGATGTGAAGTGAAGGTCAAATTTGACCAATCTAGTGCTAGCCACTATGATGAAAGTTAGGTTACACCAAAAAGATATGGGAGATCATGCAACTAGCCTTCTAGTATTTTCAATGTGTTATTTTTAGGTGCAAGTGGTGGGATACCTTTGACCAAAGTATTGCAAAGGAATATTGTGATAGTGGGCTAATATGTATTGAATCCAAAAATATGTGGGATGAAAAGAAGGAGACTTGTGTTTTCCCAAAACATTGAAATCAATTGTTTTTTACCTAGATGTCTTGGATAAGGATTGGTGTTTCATACTAAGACATGATCCAAGATCAAAACATATTTTTTACAACAACAATGTTATCATGCCAGGTGATGAAGACAAACATGTTGATGCCAACGAAAAGTGATATGTAAATGTTTTATTTCAACATTTATGTTGTGGATATGTCATATTATTATGGATTTTACTATACTATTTTTAGTATTTTTATTATGGATTATACTATGTAATTTTGTTCCTTACTTGAAACTTTAGAGACTAATTTCACCAACTTTAGAAATCAATTTGTGGTGAAAATAACTTAAATGCTAAAACTAACTAGATTTCAATTTTTAGTATAGGTAGAAAATGAAAATAGGTTAGTGAATTAGCTCTGGTGGTTGAATGCTTTGAGATTTATGCAGGAGGTCTCGAGGTTGATTCTCCAAATTGTTTGCCTCTATTGTGTGCCTCACTCATTATCCCTACTAGGTCAGGTGCCATAATCAACACTTGCGGGTTTTCACTAGGTACCATCCGGGAATGCAGGGAAGTGCATGAGAGTTTGCTTGTGAGGTTTTCCTTGGAAACAAATATAAATAATAAGAATATAACTAGTGGTGATTTCACAAAGATGTTCAATGAGTGTATTTATGGATTATTAGTAATCACCAAATTTCACTAATTCCGAAAACTTAACACAATACCAAAATCGTGTTTCTTCATTTTATGATGTTGGATATGAAAGGTTAAAACAGTTTGCAACCGTTATCTTGAAAATAAATTATATTATTTTGAAACTTCAAGCTCTTTAGTTATGAATCATTTTTAAGTGTAAGATCTGCAAGTGGTATATTTACCTAATATTAATATTAATAGCTAGTATCGTTAAGGTCACTTTAGTTGATGGTTTTTTTAATCTCTTTTTATTTTTAATATAAAAATTTAGAATTGTTTTCATAATTTAATAAAAAAATACGATTTCAAAAATTAATCAAATAATGCAATCATTCATTGAATCTTTTAATGAACATGTTATTTTCCGCTCAAACTCTCACCTAGGAGGAAAATTCCTAACCTCAACGAGAGATCCTAGAGGCACTATCAAGCAAGCCACCCACTGTCACTTTCGTGGCCTCGCCCCACTCTTCAAAATAAGGAGATGGGTGATCCTAGTCTAGAGGGAAATCCCTATGGTCAAGAAAACTACGTTTATTGCAAAGGTGTGAGTATTCTAGTAGCTTGAATTATGAATATTATCAACAATGATCAATTTTCCTTCTATGAAAAATGAGTTATTTAAACATGCAAGTAGATCATCACAGTTGCCTTAAATAAGTTGTGAACCAATGATTGCAAAACAATTATCCAAGTGAAATGTTTAGAAAGGATTTATGAATATCTTAGATTTTTATGAATACCATAGTGGATTTATTAAGAGAATTTCACAAATACTTATCCAAAATGTACTTGTACTGTGCCACATCTTAGAAAATACACCAGCAATTTACTATGAAAGTGATTTGTCCAAGAGATTTTTTTTCCTCGAAAAAAACATATCTTCTATTATAATAAAGAGAAGTTACAATATGTAGGTGCATTGTGTGACATCAATGAAGTCAAGATGAAGACATTACCCATCTCAATCTAACACAACTTTCAACATGACGGAAATAATTATGATCCTTAAAGACTGTCGAAGCCCCTCATCCAAAGAACGACCAAAACCAACAAAAATCACTGCAAATGCATTCAAAAAAAGGAGATTGTCTCCCTATAAACCAAAGAACCAAAATCGTATTCTTCTGACACCAAACAATTTACATCGCCAGCTAGATCTTCCTTAGAGAGGATATCATCTCTAGAGTTAATCTCTCTATAGATATGCCTGAAAGTAATCTTCTCAAATGATCTTGAGATTCTTTTCACATTGTGACCAATGTGAAAGAGAGCATTGTTTATGATCTACGTGTGTCCTAACATCCAGTCAATAACTAGTTTAGATTTGTCAATTATTTGCAGAGTAGGAATTTTGTGGTCGATGGAAAGTTTCATCAATCCATATAGTGCATTAAACTCACCAAAGTTATTGGATCCAACAACCAATCAAGGCTTACTTTTAAAAAAATGAAAATCATTAAAAAACAATATGAATCCAACAACACAATTTAGACCTTGATCCTAAGAAGCATTGTTGAAGAACCCCCAAGGAACCAATTGATCAATTTTTGGAGGCCTGATGTATCTGGCCCAAGCTGCAACCACTAGGACTTTGAAAAATTCCATCAATCCCATAACTTGTCAGACTACTTGAATGGCGGGTTTTCCTCCACCATCAAACAGTAAATTGTTCCTAGTAATCCAAATGCCCCAACACACTAGAGCTTGTAACACCCTCCATTTTGGTAGGAAATGGGATATAAAAAACTCCAATAAGCACTCTTTCAAAGAATTCTTTATCCACATAAGAGGAAGACCAACCTACCCACTAATATCTTCCCAAATGGTGACAGAGATAGGGCAATGAAGGAATAGGTGCGAGATTGTTTCCTCCTCGGCTTTTCAAAGATATCAAAATACAGGACCCTATTTTCCCCTTTTACGGATCATGTCCCACACACTATAAGTAAAATACCTTGTAGCAGGGGTTATAGCGAAGGTTTTTAGTGTTACAAAATTGATAAAAATTGTCAAAAAAAACTCTGCTAAAACATATGGCGGATGGTTTTGCGAAGATTATAACGAAACTTCATTATAACTAAAACTATATGGGCGGCTGGAGGTTTTAGCGGATTTTTTTCTAGGAGGTGCGCTTCATGGTGTATATGCACCAGTGCATTCTCAAACTTAAAGCACTAGTGCTTACATTTCATTGAAAGCACCGGGGTAGTCAAAAAAATATTGAGGCACTAGTGCTCTTCTAAATAATAATGCATCGGTGCTTTAATAATAATAGTGCACCAACTGAACCTATGATACCATGCACCGATGCGTTACAGGACAAACCTGACCAATGCATGAAATTTAGAATGCACCGATGTGAAAGTCTGATACAGAAGCACCAGTGCACCATTTTAATTAAACACACTGTAAGGCCAATTTTTATTATTATAATTTTTGTTGTTAAAATAGTATTATGATCGGTGTTGGTTCATTGTATTACATCACCAGTGTGCATTTTATTACCACACCAATGCTTTTTAGAATTAAATGCACTGGTGTTCATTTTATCTTTTTAGTAACATCGACCTGTGACAGTGAAATTATTGTTATTTTTTAATTCCATTGTTCATAAAAAAATTGGCATATATCTTATAATAGTATTCATATAAATTAATTTTTGAGTAGTGCATTTAGATATGATGTTTGGATTAATTTGTTATATCATCAGATTTCGCATCTCTTCATTATAATATTTAATCGTCCATATATTTAATCAGTGATGTAACATTTCACAATGACATTGGACAACACAATAGAACAAAATAAAACGTATTTTATTATATATGAATAAGAGACTCTTTGCCATACAAAATGGGACACTTATTGGTAACCCCTGTTGGAGTTAATTCACACACACCTATGATTTATTTTTCCTAAGGTTTTTCCTATGTTTATTAGTCATTATTTAGTATCCTATATTTTAGGAAGAATACTCCTCTAGGGAGAATAATCTCTTCAGTTTTCACTTCAATTTGATTAGTTGAGTGGAGTCTAGATGCTACATTGGGATTATCACCATGCAGCATTAGGATCATCACCAGCAAATGCACATTGTCCTTGGGATCATCACCAGACTAGCGCATTACCCATGATTCCCTGATATCCTCCTCACTTCACTATGTTTCAATCAATTAACTAAAGACTAATAGACTAGTTAACTTAGCTAGGTGGCAGTTCACTCATGTAACTGCCCGAGAGAGTAGACTAGGTGGCAGTTTACTCCCGTAATTGTTGGTGTATGTCTAGATCACTCTAGACCACCACTATGGCGCATTGGCTTCTCCTCTAGTGCGCATTGGTTGATTTATACATAGTATAGCATGTGTAAATTATCATTCATTCATACGGTTAATGAGAATTCTTCCATTCTTTCTCTCCTTCTTCTCTTTTATTCTATTTTCTCTGCAACTATGTATGTCAATTCCCAGCTAGATCTATTTTGTGCAGGTTCAACATATTTACAACCCCTTGTCTTTCAATTGGGACACTATGTCCATTACATTAAACAAAATGTTTGATTTTCACAGACAATTATTTCAAAAAATACAACAGCTTGCATTGATATTCAAATCTATTGATCATCATTCTTTGCTAGAACTGTTGTCAGTGTTCGAGCTACTTCCATGACTTGGCTTATTTGGTCGAATGTTTTGTCAATTGCCTCGATTGTTTTCCTCTTCTTCAAGTTCCATCTACAAAAATAAAAATAAAGTGTAATGAGTGTATCTACAGTGGTGAGAATAATGATAATTGAAATACATAATATACATGAATGTGAATTGAAAAGAGACATACCATACAAAGAATTGACTCTTGAATGATACAGATTCTTAAAAAACAAATCTCATGTCTTTTGTCAACCACTCTTCTGTTGGCACATTTCCATACTTTGTTTCCTACAAGTTTTATACCCCATAATAAAGCATAGATTTAATATAAATGATTTTTTTGTTCAATTAATTACAAAATGAGATGAGTAAAACAACATAGATACTTAAAAATTCCACAATTAATTCTTGATATGCCAAATTATACTCACAACCCATACTTAACCCAATGTAAATCAATTCTTCTGATGGCTCTTCTTTGTATGTTAGCACTTGTTTGAAGACATTCAAGGATGGTTGTTGTAAAACAACTTAAAATATACAAAAATGAAATCCTAAGTTGTTATAAGGAAATAACAGTTACTCACAAACTTTGTTTTCAACCGTTTTCTTCCTTGTCGTCCTGTTTTATGTGCTGAATGGGTTCCATTTTGTTTTCTTTTCTGTAAGAAAATACTTGAAAATTAATATTTAATGCTAAATTATTTATTTATATGTACCTAATAGAAAAAATAAACGATTTCATACATTTGAAGCACGTTGTTGTTGAGATGGCTCCTCCTGCGATGACATTATGTCCATTTCTTTGACCATATCCTTGTACACTTTTTTGGACATTCCTACTAGCATATTTCGGATATCAGCTCGTTGATCCTTTGGAATTTTCATAATCTTCCCGAAAAAGGTAACATGACAATAAACTATTTTTATATTGATATATGAAAACTAAATATAACAAAATTGATATTAATCAAGGAATGCTTTGTAGTAATATATACATATTCTAGAAAATCATTTTTAGGGATATTACTTTTTGAATGATTATTTTTTGTTGTTGTATGCTTTGCAAGTTTGATAGGTCTCATTGACCATTGATCTTGAAACACTTCCTGCAGTTTAGATATAACCCAATTCTTGGAATCATTGGATTGATTTGTGTATTGTAAGTGGAAAGTGACGCAACCTCACCCCTTGCCTCGGCAAAAGGCCTCTGCGTTGACCTCCTGGTCTTTAAGGATCGTTCAAAGTTCACCCTCGAGCCAGAGTGGCTCCTTCACTTCTCCCCTGGAATCTTTATTTAAATTTGACCCACAGGTCTTTTTCGGTACCTTACAGCTTTTAGGTCCGATCCCTTCTCCGTTCACAACAGAAAGTCACAATCGGGTTTCGGGGTTTTCCAATCCCCGATGTCACAAACCCTTGCTTCCTTGAATTCCCGATCTCCGATATCCCGATGCACTCCCTTTTGCTTTAGCCCCTCTTGGCTATGCCCCTAGTCATGTGACCTGCTTTTATATGACCGCAGTCATACCTCTTATCGGGATTTGGGGTTTCGAATGTCGAAATGTACTAAACCTCTTATCCATGAAATCCCCGATTTCCCGATTCTCAATTTTTCGATGGATGACTTTTCCTTTCGGGAAATCTCCCGACGATCGCGATTGTCGCCACACATTCTCAAGGATGGACGGTCCTTGTCTGCTATGGGGTTTTCACCGTGAAAATTCTCGATTCTTCGTATGACGTCAGCAGGTTCCCACACGGAGCTCTCCTCTTTTTGGAAAATCGGACTTCGCGATTTCAAAATGCAAGTCCTTCTTGTCTCCAGTACTCACGAAATGTCGATCCCCGACTTTCTTTGGATTTCTGACACGTGTCCCAAGTGGATGGACGGTTTAGATTGACCCTCGGGTTTTGCCAACTGTAAAGCCAAAAAACTCACTTATGTCAGTCCCGATGACTAAAATGTCGATGGGCTTCCGATCTCACCCACGTGTCCCAACTGATGGATGGCTTCGATCGTTTACGGTTTTTCCAACATGGTTTTTCCCGATCTCTTCCCACAGAACTTCTGATTTACCAAGTCCTAAAACTCCGATGGAGTCTTCCCTTTCGGGACTTTTCCCGAGATCTTAGATCTTTGCCACATGTCCCCTCAATATGGATGGCCCTGATTCAACCTCGGGATTTTGAGACTTTCGATGCCCCGATGATACAATTTCTTTGTCCACTTAAAATCTCGGTCGCCGAAATACCGACGGGCGCTTGATTATCGCCACCTGTCTCCTCAAGATGGACAGCTCAGATTTATTCTGGGGTTTTCATTATGAAAATTCCCGATCACTCGCCCTCGTGACTCTCGATTTCACAAATGCCGAAATTCTGATGGCCACGCCTTGGGTCAGAACTTTCCTCCTCTCGTTCACGAAGCTTAAACTCCGTGCAACTCCCGGTCAATCCAACAACTGACGAGTATCTATGTGAAGATCTATCGGTCCACAATCTCCTGAGCTTGTACTCCGGACGCAATTGTAACCTCCTCGCTTCTCTGCCAGATCTGACGGCTGGCGGAATNGAGCTTCTCATGAATTCAACCTCAAAGAGGATCCTTGCACGCACTCCTCAAGGCGACCTCCAACCACTCTCAGGTGTTATGTACTTCGACTCTGTGCACACCTGCAGCAACAGTCCTTCGATATTTTTCTCAAGTTCGCAACCCTGGGACTCTCCTTGGCCTGCACACTCCTTGCACGGCTTCTGTGCCAACTGCACTTTGAGGAAATGAGAACAAAATATACCTCTCCTGAGCTTTCAGAAACAACCCTCTGAAGTCCTTGTCGACGCACTCCTTGCAGAAAAATTCAACTTCCCTCCTTGCAAGAATCTTGCTCAGATAGAGAAACAATTGAAACTCATTCTACTTACTCTTCCTCTCTCAGATTTCAAACATTCAACAAGAAATCATTCATACATAGCATAAAAGCGACTGCATGATAGAAAGAATAAACCATTCATGAACATAACATTCAAAGATGCATACACAGAGAATATGTGAACACCATGAGTCTGAATCACAGCTTTCTTTATATAAATTCAGAACTTCTGTACATGGAGTCTGCTACACAGCTCTCTGCTTCTCTCCCCATGCTCTCTTCTCTATTCATGCTTCAATATTTTCACCCTCCCAAGTAGCTAAACTAGGATTGTAAAGGTACCATTGGACCTTTACTCGATCCACCATATGGTGCTTAAGCTACTGAGTGCGATGATTCAATATGAAAACTAGCTCTACTTTTAGATCCCCCTCATTTAAAATCTCCTCCACTTAGTGAACCAATGGGAGACCATGATTAAACATGACTTCAAGTGAAAGCATAGTCATGATCTATATAAGTGGTAAAGTGGCCTCGTTGCAAGAGAGGAAACACTGATTTTTGGGTTCCCAAGAGTTCAACTTCAAGAGGAGATCAACACATTTTAAAGTCCTTGTAGTGTCTATATTATGAGCAAGAACCAGTGATGGGTCCCACTCATAGTTCTTATAAATTACATGGGGTGTGGGAAACAAGATTTGAGGTTTTGAAAGGTGATACTTATTTTCTAAATAGAGAAGGGAAAATGATGACTTATAATTGGCTAGTGAAACACCACTATAATTATGAAAAAATTTGGTATGGTGTATTATAAGAAATTTAGCTATCTCAAGATCGTAGCTTATGCACATAGTCTCTACCTCAATACTTGAGAGTGTGTGGGAAAGCACCTTGACCCACAAAAGGTTATAGTGTTCATTCTACCATAACATGCACTATGGATGGATTTTATTTGATGATTGTCTATATTTTAACTGCACTTAGTCTATGAAGGCTTTTAAG
>JASDQU010738727.1:75950-91783 GCA_032191745.1 Picea mariana
CCGAAGGGGAGATCAGCGACGGAGCTTACTGTGGGTAGTGGACTCCCGAGTGGAGAGGAAGAGTACTTTGACTCTTTGGGCCCGTGTGTGAAGAAGGTCCTGGTGGGAGCGGCTTGCTCGGTGAGGGCAGGTTGCGTCAAGTGGTATCAGAGCCTAAAGATCTTTTCTGTATATTACAGACGAGAGAAGAGCAGGAGAAAAAGGAAAGCACTCTGATACTCACAACTTGCGTCAAGTTGTATCAGAGCCGGAAGCGGAGTTCTCTTTGTTCAGGTAGCAGAGGGAAGTAGATATACCATGCCGCCCAGAAAAGAGAGGCAGTCACCTGATCAGGAAGACAGGGACGCACGAAGAAGGGGTAGACTGGCAGGGAATCCAAAAATGGAACGTCAAATACGAGATCTCAGGGTGAGACTCGAAGAGATGGAGACCACCCAGAGGTGTGGAGCTGGTACAGCAGAGTTCAGCGATCCCGAGATTGAAGAGGAAGCTGGACATGACCAAGAAGAGGTCACAGCCGAAGATGCTTCAACAGAAAGGTTGATCAGAGCCATTTCGAGGATGAGCTCAAAGACAAAGATGGACATTCCCATCTATGAGGGAAGCCTAAATGCTGAGGAGCTGTTGGATTGGATCCGAGCACTCGACACCTACTTTGATTACGAAGATATCGAAGAGGACAAGAAGGTGAGGCATGCTATCACTAAATTGAAAGGACATGCAGCCTTGTGGTGGGACGAGCTGCAGGCGGACAGGCGTTCCAAAGGGAAACAGAAGATAAAGAGTTGGGATCGGATGATCGCCAAGATGAAGGCAAAGTTTATTCCGAGGGATTACCAGATCACTCTGTTTAGGCGGATGCAGAACCTGAGACAGAAGCTGATGACGGTGAAGGAGTACACCGAAGAATTCTACAGGCTCAACATTCGAGCTGGTCATCGGGAGAGTGATGATGAAAAGGTGGCAAGGTATCTGAATGGGTTGAGGTATGACATTCAGGATGAGATAAGCATGGTTACCATCCGAACAGTTGAGGATGCATACCAGATGGCTCTGAAAGCCGAGGAAAAACTGAGCCGCAAGCAGGGACAGTGAGGGCGAGGCAGAAGCCAGCCTAGAGGCAAAACAGTTGCCCAAGAAAGAACTCAGAAACCCAAGGAGGATTAGAAGAAACCTCAGGGAAAAGATGAAAGAGGTGGGACCTCACAACAGAGGCAGCAAAATTCTGAGCCGAGGAGAAAGCAAACAGATCAGCAAGGAGATTACGATGATGCCAATACATTTCCTTATAACCGAGGTAGAGGAAGAGGCCGAGGAGGAGTTATCACATGTTTTACATGTGGTAAAGACAGACACAAGGCCGTGGACTGTCCAGAGAGGAAGGAGGACAGAGGAAAAGCTCACGTTGCTGAGGCGCAGAGGCTTGACATGTTTGATGAAGACACTGGAAGTGGGAAGTCACTGACAGTGCATAAGGTCCTTTTGAAACCTGAGAAAGAGGTTGTGGACACAGCTCAGAGATGCCGACTGTTCCGAACAACTTGCAAGACCCAGGGCTGGAAATGCAAGGTCATAGTGGACAGTGGGAGCACTGACAACCTCATTTCGACTGAGATGGTGGAGAAGCTAGAGCTGAAAACGTACAAACACCCGAGTCCATACAAAGTGACATGGCTGCAAAAAGGACACCAGGTATGTGTTACAAAGCAATGCTTGGTCAATTTTAAAATGGGTGAATATAGGGATGAAATTTTGTGTGATGTCATTCCCATGGATGTTTGTCATGTATTATTGGGAAGACCATGGAAGTTTGACAGAAATGTTGGTCATGATGGGAGAATGAACACATACACCTTGAAGAAGGATGGGAAAACACACATGTTGCTGTCGATGAAGGATAAAGAAGTGAAACTAGAAGTTAGCAACACGATACTTCTCATAAGTGGGAAAGAACTTCTCATAGAGCTGGAGAAGGATGAGGATCCACAGTTCTTTGTTGTCAGGAAGCCGAGAATTGTCCTGACAAGCACAAGAGTGGACGACTTGCCAGAGGAGATTCAGGAACTGCTGGGGGAGTTCGCTGATATCATCGTGGATGAACTACCTCGTTCATTGCCACCGATACGGAGTGTGAGTCACCACATTGACCTCATACCCAGAGCAAGTTTGCCAAATAAGGTAGCATACAGGTTGACACCTCAGGAGAACGAGGAGGTCAAAAGGCAGGTACAGGATCTGCAGGACAAGGGACTAGTGAGAGAAAGTCTAAGTCCATGTGATGTTCCGACAGTACTAAGCCCAAAGAAGGATGGAGGCTGGAGGATGTGTACAGACTCCAAGGCGATTAATAAAATCACCATCAGGTACAGGTTTCCATTGCCGAGAATGGATGACTTGATGGATTGCCTGAGCGGGGAAAATTATTTTTCAAAGATAGATCTCAAGAGTGGATATCATCAGATCCGGATGCGAGAGGGAGATGAATGGAAAACAACATTCAAAACAAATGAGGATTTGTACGAATGGTTGGTCATGCCGTTTGGTCTAACAAACGTGCCAAGCACTTTTATGAGGCTGATGAATGAAGTCCTGTGGGAATTCATTGGCAAATTTGTGGTCATGTACTTGGACGACATATTAATTTTCAGCAAGACTAGAGCTGAACACTTGAGGCATTTGGCCATTGTGATGCGAAGGCTACAGCAGGAGAAGCTACTGATCAATTTGAAGAAGTGTTCCTTCATGCAGACAGAACTCATTTATTTGGGTTTTGTAATTTCGGCTAACGAATTAAAGATGGATCTTGAGAAGGTTGAAGTAATCAGGAATTGGCCATCGCCGAGGAATGTTTTTGAGGTAAGGAGCTTTCATGGTTTGGCAAGATTCTACAGGAAGTTCATTCGAAACTTCAGTGGAATCAGTTCCACGATGATGGACACTGTGAAAAAGCGGCATAAAGTTTTTCATTGGACTGCCGAGGCTGAGAAGAGCTTCAATCTGTTGAAGCGGAAGATAACTGAGCAACCAGTGTTAGTGTTGCCAGATTTTCAGAAAACCTTCCAAGTGAAGTGTGATGCCAGTGGGTATGTTGTTGGAGGGGTTTTAAGTCAGGATGACAGACCTGTGGAATACTATAGCGAGAAACTAGATGATGCAAAGCTAAAGTACTCCACGTATGATAAGGAGTTCTATGCCATCATACAGGCATTGAAAAAATGGAGGCATTACTTGATACCCAAGGAGTTCGTTTTGTATAGCGATAATCACGCATTGCAGTTCGTGGGTAGAGTACATGCAGAATTTCACATTCGTGATCAAGCATATTTCGGGGACTGCAAACAAGGTAGCTGATGCCTGAAGCAGGAAGTGCTTGTTGCTGCAGGAATTCAGGGTCAAAACCTTGGGTTTTGAAAATTTAAAGGATGTGTATGCAGGGGATGTAGATTTTGGTGAGGCATATGAAGCAGCCGAGAACCCAGTTCTTAGGGATAGGAGTCCGTGGATAGACTACCTGATCCATCATGGATTGTTGTTTCGGGGCAATCAATTGTGCATTCCAGATTGCTCTATGAGAGAGAATTTGGTGAAGGAAAAGCACAGTGGAGGCTTAGAAGGTCATTTCGGACATGACAAGACATTCGCCAAGCTGAGCGAATCATATTTTTGGCCGGGCATGCAAAGAGATGTTAAACAGTTTGTTGACATATGCTGGATATGTCAACATGCAAAGGGCCAAAAGCAGAACACAGGGTTCTATCAGCCGTTGCCCATACCTGAGAGGCCATGGGAGGCGATTAGTATGGATTTTGTGTTGGGTTTATCGAGAACTCAGCGAGGAGTTGATTCCATTTTTTTGGTGGTGGACAGATTCTCGAAGATGGCACATTTCATTTCATGTCATAAGACCAACGATGCGACCCACATCGCAAACTTGTTTTTCAAAGAGATCGTGCGATTGCATGGATTGCGAGAAGCATAGTCTCGGACAAGGATACCAAATTCATAGGTCATTTTTGGAGGACGTTGTGGAAGAAGTTGGGGACTGACTTGGCATTCAACTCTGCTTACCATCCGCAGACACATGGGCAGACTGTGCAGGAGCTCATGAGGAGGAGCCCATGAAATTTTTTGAGCCGAGGAGTATGATGCAGGAGCATCTACGACTTCATCAAGCGAGCCAGCGCGTGGAGGAAAGAACATACAGCTGGACAGCGCCATCACCTACATTTTTTTTTTAATTTCTTTGGAGATTGTTGCACCACCATTTGAATGCTTTCATTCATATGAAGCGCCTTTGTATTGTAAAGTAGATAAGAAGGCATTTAATAGTATTAATGTTGTTAGATAGGAATTAACTGTAGATTAGACATTTTTTTCTCTCGAGAGGGAAAACGGATTATAGGCACCCTCCTTCGTATTCTGGATAAATCATTCTCATTCATACAGGAGCAAGAAAGAGACAGAGCAGAGAGCTTGAGAAGAAACCCCATGTACAGACATTGAATTAATAGGAAAGCTTTGATTCAGTCTCATGGATGTGTTTGATCTCTGTGTGTTGTTGATATTATGCTTTTGTGTGCTTGTTTCTTTTTATGCTTATTTTCTATATGTTGGGTATGTGATTGCATATCAGGTTCGAAACCTGAGAGAATGAGGGAATGATTTTCAATTGTTTCTTTGATTAAGTTAGGAGATTCCTGCATAGAGTGCAGTTGAATTCCTCTGCATAGAGTGCGTGAGGAGGCTAAGCAGTTGAACATTTGTTCTCTTTTGCCCAGAGTCATGTTGGGTTATTCGAGACATGCAGATGAAGTGCAGGTCGGATTGAAGCCTCAGTAGTAAGTCTAAGAGAAGAACGGCGTGGGTTGTTGTCTTTGTGAGCACACGTAGTCCGGAAGAACTCAACACTTCAAGAGTTGTTGGAAGCCGAGCGCAGGAAGTGCGTGAGAGGTCTCTGACGGAGTCAGGGGAACAAAGCTCAGGAGGGATAGTTCCTTGTAAGTATAGTGGGACTAGACCCAGGAGGAGCGTGAACAGAATCGAACCTTGGAAGCAGGAAGAGTTCTCAAGAGAAAGAGAATTGACRGCTGGTAATCCCCGTGAAGTTTTGCGAAATCCCGAGGATCGTCAGATCAAGGAGGAGTTACGCGGGAGTTAACTCGTAAGCGTAGGTGAGGAGAATTAAAGTCCATCGGACTTCGGGGTTTCGGCGTTCAGGGATTGGCGAGGTAAGAGTTCTACACCTTGTGACATCRCGAGTCGTGATTCTCCGAATTGATCAGAGTCGTCGATCAGGATAGGGACACGTGGCATGGGATCCCTGAGGATCGGAATTCGGCGTTCGGCATTTCCCGGAGMAAGAGTTTCATACTCTTTGAAATCGCGACCAGCGATTTCCCGAATCAACTGGAGCCGTCAATCTTYAGGAAGACAAGTGGCCACAGATCCTGAGGAGTCAGGATTCGGGGTTTTGCAAGGACTGTGACCTTGTGCATCAGGAAACGTGAATTCTCGAATCGCAATTTCCCGATAGCACGAGTGGGAGACAGGTGTCAAGGCGTTAGGCCTCACCATGAGGTGTCGACAAGTGGCATCGTAAAATCGGGGTTCGGGGTTTTGCGATGCAAAATATTTGCGACCGGTGAAATCGCGACCTATGATTCCGCGATATAATCATAACTGTCGACTTGTGGGACACGCGTCAAAGGATCCCTTGGGGTCGGAGTTTGGGGAATCGGGATTCGGAGAATCGGGGTTCCCGACGTCAATGAATTCTTGCATCGCAGATTCGCAATCCGTGAAACCCTTAGGAGAACGTGGCGTGTGGGACCTGAAGGCTCTAGTGGAGTATAGGTGGCGTGATATCGGGGATCGGTACCTCGGCATTCGGGGATTTTAAAAATAGAAGGTTGACATCGCCGAGTGCGATATCCCGATAGGGAGATCTCCGATAAATGGAATTGTTGACCCATTGATCATCGGGGATCGGGGTTTTGTTTTGCATGTGAATTGTGTTCGCGTGAACCGCAAACTCCCGAGTCACGATATCCCGATTTCCGAAGGGGAGATCACCGACGGAGCTTACTGTGGGTAGTGGAMTCTCGAGTGGAGAGGAAGAGTACTTTGACTCTTCGGGCCCGTGTGTGAAGAAGGTCCTGGTGGGAGCGGCTTGCTCGGTGAGGGCAGGTTGCGTCATAAATACCCTGCTATCATATCACTTCAGAGAAGAACGATACAKAAGGGATGACCCCAAGGAAGTTGTGAGATACCACTTCAATAAAGTTTTTCTACCTGGGAAATATACCACTGACATCTGGGATGAAGAAGTAGTGCACCATAATGCCCAGACTTATGATGAATTTAATATTTGATAGGCATGGCCAACCAAGAGGAAGGATCACAGATGAATAAAAGGCTAGCAAAGAAGCCAAGAAAAAGGTAGAGGAAGAGAAAGATGAGATATTATCTTGCACTTACACCTTGATACACTAAGGTTCAGTGAAAGAGGTAGAGGAAGTACCAACTGACAAAAAGAGGAGGGATAAGGAGAAATTCTTAAAAACGAAGATTGATGTGGGAAAAAATAAGCATAATATCGATGCAGACAAGGCCAAGGCTAAATCTGAGGCAGAGGAAAAAGTTGCAATGGAATGAGAGATCAACAAAAGGAGAAACCAGTCATGGAAGCAGTGGTAAGAGAAGCAACAGAACAAGCAAAAAAAAAATAGTTAAAGAGGCATCTGACAAAGCAGTTGAGGCAAAGAGACAATAGAAATATGCAGAATATAGAGGGGGTTACACCCACTCAATGGAAATGGATATCACACAAATGTATAATGTAGACATAGGAACATGTGTATTGAGTAGCGGCCTAGGACTTGGACTCTAGGAACCATTCCAACCGAGTGAAGTTCTTGACTTAAGGAGTTTCACCTATGACATCAAGATATGAATAATTATGCAGGAACAGGTGAAGAAAGTTTCAGCAATAGAAGGAATGCCTATATCAGTTTTCACAGACATCCCTATGATAAGAGATGTGAGGGAAAAATACATAGCAATGGCTATAACCGTATTTTCATTCATGAATGATAACGTGGATAAAATTCAAATAATATGCCAGTAGAATGAGGAGAAAGAGGAGAAAGAGGAAAAATTAGAGAACTAAAGGAAAGACTCCAACAAGTCAAAATTAATGAAAACACCCTTCAAAGTTTCAGAGTTAGTGTTGAGAAGGTCGAGAGAGAGCTAGAAGAAGCCTGCATAGACATGTATGATCACCTACACCTATTTCAAGGAGCAGACGCTATAATCATAGAGAAAAATAATCATATAAAAACAAAACTAACACAGTACAAAAATGTACGAGAAGGCATCGACGACATCGACAAATGGATTGCTAAAAATCCTGATGCACCTTCAGAATTGTATCGACCATCAAAAGCATAAATAAAAATGGACTTGTATGCACTTGACCATTGTCAACAGATGGGGAAGAGAGATGATAGGGAGGTTACCAAATTAATGGAAATATCCTCAAGGATACACAAAGTTGTGCATGAATTGATCAAGAGCATTTGACTACCAAGACTAGATGATATCGGTAAGAATCTCATGACATAATATCTAGTAGAAAAGGTACATGAAAACACAAATCAAATAAAGGCAATGGTTGAAGCATCCACTAACATCTCCATAGACCTCATATATCAGCACTTGCTACAATCGGTAAAAATCCATACCATGATACAATATTTTATGATGACACTAGAAAGGACATGAGCACCCTTGAGGATAACATGGCCATGAACAATGCAACTCTGGAACAAATAACTTACATAAGGATCAAATCCTTGTACAATCAACTAGAAATATGAAAAACATACATCAGGGATAAAAATCCTTGAATGAAGACAAAATAGCGGCCATAGGATGTCAACACTTGTTTCATATTTTTTCTCTTCCCAACCAATCTCATTTTTTCCTTATTGTACAATTGTCACTAGGAAGTAGGAAGTAGGAAGTTGAACCACTTTTGTAACTGCCTCTTCAAGAGGAAGGAAAATATTCATCTAACGGTTACTAAGACATGTATAATAAAGAGAAGAGGCTCATTTTTTAAAGGGATTTATTCTCTTCAAACATTGTCTATTTCTGAACTATTTTGGGAACACAATGTCAACTAAAACTAGATATTCTTTCCTAGAGTTTTTATGCACTATTGTTGAAACTACTAATATTGAGAAGCCCTCATGGCTAGTTTTCTGAAGAAGGGATACTTGTGTGTGGACACATCTGTGTTGTGATATATTTCAAGTGAAGATGAATGTTTTTCACATGGACTGTAAGAATGCTTGTTTTCTTATAGATTAATTCTTATGCACTCTATGTTATTCTGAATTTTTAAGTGTTTCTTTGAATATCTTAAAGTCTTGATATTGTTGAGTTTTTAACGCATATAATGATATAATTTAGACATTTATGGTTGTACATATTTGCATGCACTTGTTTCTGGTTCTGCTCTTCTAATTCAACTATATGTGTGGGATTTTGTGTAGAATTTAGTTTCATTTACAGCTCGTCGGTTACTTTAACTTGCTCCTAGCTAGGATAGAGTAGAGTATAGTATCAATAGATTAGTTTGTTTTCAATACATAGTATTCATCTACATATTCTCATTGCATATTCGCTCATCATCCATCCTCATCGGTAATTCGGATTGAAACTGGCCAAAAACCCCAAAAACAGTATCAATGGAAATCGGGCCAAATTCTAGATGGGACTCCTAATTCAAATGGTGCATAGTATAGTTGGGACCGTGTACCGAGGATTACCCCTTGTTGTAGAGAGAGAATTTATACCCAACGACATGTCCATAAACAAGGAAGAAATGAAAATTTCCCATAGAATATTTGGGTGTTACTCTATCATCCCATAGAGCATTGGGGAGGGCCAAATGTCAATTTCTTTGGTGTTTTGTAACAGTTCTTTTTATAATTTTAATTAGATTTTTATTTGTAGATTCTACCAGTCCATTGCCTTGATGTTAATAATTAGTTGAATTTTTTATTTTATTGTTCTTTTCAAGTGTGTATTCGGTCAATTTCATAGAAGATAAATATTTGGCATTATCAAAAACCAATGACTCTAGGACACCAAATCTGGTTATAATAAAATAATCCAGGAAAGATATCACTTGATTTTCATTGACAGTATTCAAAGGTTTCTCCAGTCCATCTGGTGAAATAATATGTTGCAGTAAGGATGTACTTTTGCAATTGAGAAGAGTTAGTATTTATCATCCCTATCACATCTAAACCCCATTGTTTAAATGGACATTCAATTGTAACAGGTTGAAGGGGAAAAGCAAGTTTATTTTCTTTCCCATATGGCCTTTGGCATTCTTGGCATTTCCTTGCATATGCATGAGAATATTTGAATAAATTAGGCCAATAATAGCATGCCCTAAGAATTTTGTGTGTTCTAGTGTCTCCCCCAAAAGGTCCTCAAGTTGGACCATCATGAAGTTCAAACAGAACTTTATCAACATCATCATTTTCTAGACATCTTAGGAAAACACCATCATAATTCTTCTTGAATAATATTCCTTGAGTAAGGTGATATTGGGATGATTTAAGCCTAAGAGCCCTCTTTTTCTTTGGTTCCATGTATTATGGGGTTGAGCCATGGGTTAAATAATACTTCATATCATAGCTCCAAATGCAATTTCAAAAGCAAATGTATATATTATGAAATCTCTGTTGAATTCAAGACTCATCAGTGTAGGAGCTCATGTTATTTCTTCTTTGATTTTTTCAACTGTTGCCTTTTCCTTGGGCCCCCATTTAAACTCTACATTCTTATTTATCATGTATAAGGAATAGGCAGAGTGATAACTCCCTTAAAATAATGATCTACCTTTAATCTACCCCAAAACCATCTAAACTAAATGATGACAGAAAGAGGAAAGAGAGGGTTAATGAGTGCACCTTCAGTGCTTTCAGTTGGTGTGGAACTCTTTCACATGTTGTCGCCTCCTAGATCATAGATATCCTCCCAAAGCTGACCTGCAAGGGGTTAGGAATACAATGCAACAACATATTCAATCTCTAATAATCACTTTAAAAGTCTAAACATAGCTATGAATGCT
Source organism: Picea mariana (assembly GCA_032191745.1). NCBI lineage: Eukaryota > Viridiplantae > Streptophyta > Pinopsida > Pinales > Pinaceae > Picea > Picea mariana. The sequence goes on from JASDQU010738727.1 coordinate 86,101, forward strand.
CAAATTAACAAGAACATGTGAACATAGGGTTTTGGGACAAGGATAATCTATTTTATTCAAATTCAAGATAAAAAGGGTTACAAACTTTGTTGGCGACCACTCTACGAACCAATTCCAATCTCCTCTGTTGTGGCTCAAAGTGCATCAATCCCACATTAGCTTCTCACAACCGACATCTCATCAAGGGAAGGGGGAAGAGTTTCATAAGGAGAAAGGCTAGAGGGGAAAGTTGAGGCTAAAACTTAGAATGGAATGAAAATCTTGGGCTAAGAAAGGGAAGGTATTTTGGTAGAGTTTTCTTATTCTCTTGTTCATGTCCCTAAATGACTCCCCGAGACCTATTTTTATATGAGAAAAAGATGGTTATTCGTTTTAAGGATGGGCTACAAGGGATAAAATGGTTAGGAAACCCTCCATAGCTCGTAAACTCCACTGAATTCTATGAAATTTTATATTTTTTGCAACTTTTGGAGGTAAACATGGGATAACTAGCATGCAACATGCATGTGTATGCGGGATAAATAGCATGTAGCATGCGTGTGTATGTAGTCTATTAGTGCAGTAGGGCGCATACACTATCCAAGAAAAGGTTTTTTAGAAGGAAGCCTCAACATTGTTTTGGGAAAAGTATGCAAATGAATGGGCCAATGTCTTGTATGCACAGATATGGCATTTTGGACTATAACATATTCCCCCTAATGTGTGAGGTCATAAGAGCAATTGATGGCCGAAATACATTACAATATATTAACATAGTGGGAAGGCATGGAGTTGAGTGAGCGCAGATGAGTGTTCATGAGAGTGTCATCTACAAAATAATGATAATCTCTCTAAGGTGGTCATACCCATGCTCGAGATGAACTAAGAATGTCTTCCAATCAAGTACACTACATATCCATGTCATAAATGACTACGAGACAAATATGAATTTTTGTATAAAGTGTAGTCACGAACAATACACAACGGATCTACATTTCAAGATCATCTGAAGATATACAAGTGCAATATGATATTCATATTCAAGAAGCATCAATGCCTATGGCCGGAGATGAGGACTTCATATCTCAAACAACAACTTCAATATCTTCAAAACTTACGTAGGAGTGTAAGACTCACTACTCTGAGGTCTTTGACATGTCGTCGGGGAAATGATGGAGGATATAGATCATCAGGCACAGAACTTCATGGATTTTGAATCCGAACTTGACTAGACTCTCAGGATGGTCGACTCATGAAGGTCAAGAGATCAACTACAGAATGGCCGACTCAAGTTAGATAAAACTTCCCTTGGACAAAAGCACAAAAAAATGATGAGACTCAGGTAGCATATTATTGACTTAAGTCTGTGATATAGGAGGCACGAAAAACTCTCCATATGTTTGGAATAGTAACCAAACGGAGGAGGACATAGCTCTATGTAATGAGAACAACTTCCTAAGGTTATACTAGATCACAATGCTTGGCAAACAAAAGGAAGGATGTGCTTTTTCCAAGAGAGACTATCTTGTTTCCGATAAAAGAGAATGTATATCACATCCCCTCTTTTTGGAATATTTGATTTTTTTGTCTTTTTCAAATTTTTAATGAGCTTGAAAAAGAATAAAATAATGTTATGTTACAAAAGAGGAACGAGTTTCACGAGAAATCAAGCCAGTTCCAAGCATATGGAACATATTGATGTTTGGTGAAAGGAGACATGTGTAGGATAAGGACACTTGGGAAAATTCCTCCATGGGTCAAGGTGTCAAATCGCGAGGGAAAAAGTGCTACAAGGATTTCATTTAAGCAATGATTTGAAGGTTCAGTTAATAGCAACATGAATCCAGAATTAGGCCAAAGATGCAAGGATTAGACATGTGATGTGATTAAGTATGACACAACAAGACTCTTTCCATGTGAAGTTTTACGATCCCAGAGAAGGTAAGCTTGGTGGTTTTTCATGTTTAGAGAGTCTGAAAAACACTTAAAAGAAGACTCCATAGTGTTCCTTTTTCGTAATTAGTCCAATCGTTTTGAAAAAGGGTTAAACTTAGACTGAAAGGACATCTCTTCAAAACCGTTTTAATGAGTGTGACAGAGACAAGATCACTTGGCTATATTTTCAATTTTAAGGAATCTGAAAAAGAGATTAACTATGGACTAACAACCTTTTTCTAAGTTTAGTCTCCTTAGCCCGGAAAATTATAAAATATAACTTAGGATAACTCTCCCAATGAGACATGTCTCCCGAGGCATACCTTTTTCCTGGATAATCTATTGGCTGGAAAAAGGGATAAACTTATGCCAAATAGATATTCCTTCTGAACCAATTAACGAGTGTGAAAGGAACAAGGTCACTCGGTGATATTTTCATATTTAGGGAGCATGAAAATATCTTAACTGTGGACTCCGAGGGGGTTACTTTTTCGTAGCTAATCTCCAAGGCCTGAAAAAAAGATAAACCAAAACCAAGGAGAATGGCCCTTTTTTGAAAATTTAGTTCCTCAAGCCCGAAAAATGGTTAAACTTATGCCTGAGAATACTCTCCTAACGAATCGAAGCTCCTAGGGCATACCTTTATTTGTAAATTAATTGTCCATACTAAAAAAGGGATAAACTACCATCGGATAGATGTGCCTTCAAATTTTAGTTTGACGAGCGTGAAGATAAACAAGATCGCTCGACAATCTTTTCAATGTTAAAGAGTCTGAAAAGGGATTAAACAAGACTCCAGGGGGGATTATTTTCTTAAGTAATCCAAATGAGACCGAAAAGAATAAATAATCTCTCGTTAGATGTTGCTTTCAAATTTTAATCGATCCTGAAAGAAAACAAACCATGCTCATAGGGAGTCCCTCGGGTATGAGCCAGAAAAAGATGAAGAAGAATGGGGCTTCAATATACAATCATGGTGGCACTAAAAGGAATCCCAAGTCTATGGAAAAAAATTCATAGCATGGACGGAAAAATGTAGCAAAGGATCTACCTAGGGCTTCCATGTAGAGGAAGGCTCTACCACCTAATTACGACTCTTCTAAAGCAGCATAGAAGGTTTCGTGTTGCACTTCAATGGGATCGATCCTATGGAAAAGAGAAAAAAAATTCAACAATATGCGAGATGCAAGGTGGTGAGAACCTAACATATATGAAAATGTTGAAAATGAATTCACCACGGGATAATGTGAGCATAACCTGTCTCACAAAAATATCAAACAAAAATAAAAAGTTCATTAGAATGACCCAAATATCTCTCAAAAATAAAATCGAGTAGCCGCCAAGACAAGAATGGGGAAAAAAAGACAAAAAAGTCTATAAATAGAGGTGGACAGCTCATTTTAACCATTACAAATTGGAAAATAACCAAAAATCCAAAAAAAACCTCTTCTTTAAAACACGAATTCGAGGAGATACAGTGGATGAAAGATCTTCAAACCAAGTAAGTACAAATGACCTCTCTCAGCCTTTTCATTCATTATTTATTGCTTATTTTATTGTTTAGAGGGTGTGCACCCTAGTAGAAAGGTTGGTCTTGCATGTGCACGGGTTTTCCACACTCAATACATGTATGTACGTGGGAAAATTAACACTTAGCCCACATACATACACGATTGTCTTAAATATAGCCTGCATACATCTCCTTAAGATTTCAAAAATATGAAACAAGGGACTAATCTCACAAACATTTTTTCAACAGGATGTATGTTCATTGGTGAGAAAGAGAGAACATGAGGAGTTATATGTCTTGGTAGAGGAGGATCCAGGGGCCATTACCATGCTTAAGTAGTGTGGTATGTGGAAATTCTTTCAGTGTCCATTCATGAGGGAACAACCCAGGCTATTGAACCATATGATAGATTATTGGCATCCATATGCAGAGGACTTCATGCTAGAGGGACAATCATTGACTCTGAAAATGGAGGATATTTACTCTTTGATCGGCCTCTCCAAGAGGGGGGGCACCGGTCAACTTGAAGACCTTTCCTCCAAGACCACACAACATAGAAGATTCTAGTGTCATGTATTGCAAGGCTAGAATTGAGAAATTAGGATCTCATGTGCCAATTCATTAGATCAAAAGCCTCAATATTCGAATAGTACTTTACATGATTGGGAGGATCATGGGATCTGCAACACTTCATTGGGATTCATGTGCATAGATGCATTGTGCAGCTCAGTGTCTAGATGCCACCATCTTTGACTGACTGTCTGGAAAAAAAATTGACTGGTTGTCAAAGAAGAACAAATAAGAACTTCGGGTTCGAGACCGTGTTGTGTGATTTATTTTTCGAGAGAGTGCCAATCCTTATCCTGTGGGAGATAGTATGAGACCATATTTCCTCCTTTCCATCATTATGAAGGTGGGTAGCTTTGTTTCCTCGACAGGGTGTGGGGAGAGTATAGGAGGTCTTTGATGACAAATTATTTGACTTGTGGGCCCATCAAATTCCTATGATCGAGGGCTACTCCTACGCAGGGATCAGTTTCCTAAGGGATCCTGATATGCCTATGCCCCCTGGCGAGGAGCACGAAGAGATAGGTAAACACATGTTAAATTTATTTTATTTTTAAATTTTTAAATTTTATCCTTTTTATGGTAATGTCAAAGTACTAACTCAATGATCTATCATATACATACGTGGGATCGTTACGACCAGCTGAATTCACCAAGACTAACCATTGTCCTCGAGCGGATGTCGAACTAGTAGCAGCAGGAGGAACAGTAGTTACAAGAGAACTAATAGTTGGAGAGGCTAAGAGAGTACTGCAACGAGTAGAGAGAAACCTAATAGCTCTCACCCGTGTAGTGTCGATGGCAGAGATAGAGGACCTTCCCTCAACCATGCAGCCACATGTTGTAGGGGTACCGAGGACTTGGGTTCAGTTGTTCTGGCATCTTATGAACATCATAGTTCATTATACTAGGTGTTATAACCCTATAATTTATAGGATCAACTGATGATTGTAATTTTGTTTCTTTAGTGTTTTTTGACTTGCAGATATTGTTGCATTCTACAAAAGAAAAAGGAAGAAAAGAAAAAAGAAAATAAATAAAAAAATGAGAAAAATAAAAAGAGGGCATAAAAGAAAATGGATAAAGCCCCATGAAATGATAATGACTTGATCCATACAGTTTAAACATGGCCAAGTCTTTTAAATTTAAGTATTTAGGATTAGTGAATAAGCTTGGCTAAACTCTCTAATCTTAGCCAAGTAATTAGGTTAGCTACTGAAAAAATTTGACCAAACAGTCTAATCTTGGTCAAATAGCCCCAAGATAGAGTATTTTCTTAGCCCAACAGTCTAAGCTGGGATAAAGGTGCAAATGAGTAGGTTAGGACATAGGTTAGTTAGTTCCTCTTCAATAAAATATGTAAGATGATCGATGAAAAATGCATGATCTTGATGGTGAAATGTTTTTCTAACCTCATGGTGACAAAAACAAGGGAAGCAGCGCACAAAACCCATAAAAGGTCATTAAGCCTAAGTTTTGCCTCATATACTGAATTGGGCCACGGAGATTAAAGATCGGGCCTAGATCTATGACTAAGCTTTTGGCGCCCAGATCTACGGCTCTGATGAGTTTTCGAACCCCCCGTTCGTTCTACCTTTAATGTTGAGGGGGGAGTCTGAAAAAGTGATTAAAGTGTGTGCTTAGATCTATGGTTATCCTAAAAACGTGCAAATGGATGGTCCACAAGAGATT
>JASDQU010738727.1:102421-119892 GCA_032191745.1 Picea mariana
CTAGAGATGCACAAGAAAATGGCTAGAGGCCAAAGAGGGTATGTATCTTAAAATTTCAAAGAGAATACTAACACATAACATCAAGTAGAAATAGAAATTGAGATTTATATAATAAAACTATAAAATCTGATATCTAGAATGAATGAGAATGACATTTAGGTGAAAGAAAGAAAAAGACAAGAACATAAATATGAATATGAGTAAAGCAATCTTCTTTTTAAATTCTTTCTCATCAATACATTAGAATGATAGTCTTAAATCTCTTTCAGACTTCTGTAAAATTTTGAACCAGAAATATGTTCTTGCATAGACAACTAGTGTTTTCAAGACCGCTTGGTTTTTATGTAAATGACATATAAAATATTTAGAATGACAAATATGAAACATGCTTCTACGAATGCTTTTGGACGTTGGTATTAGTCTCTGCAACCATGAAACCAATTAGGCGAGCTAATAGTGAAAACAATAAAGACTTTTTGCTTCAATGACCAAACACTAAGATATACCTTTTGCAAAAAAAAAAGATTAGGATTTGACCTCCCATTTTTCCATTTAAATAAGAACTCCTACTATCAATAGAATTGTTAGATCCTAGTGATGCTTAGTGTATTGAAAAGAAAATGATTTTAAATATGAGAAAATTGCTTTAAGCATACCAAAGAAAGTGTGTAAAAAGCCTATTGCTTTCCAAAGCTTCAACCTTTATATTGTTTGTGATCAAGAAATTGGTAACTTCCAATATTCGTTATGAATCGAAAATGTTAACTAACTATTAGTATGTGGTTATATGGACATACCACAAATAATTTTTATAATTTCAAGCCGACTCAGAAAGAGGAATAAGAATATATCAAGAATAACAAATTGTAAAATATGAGTTTCAACAAGCACTGAAGGCATCTTTTAATGCTCCACCCATAGTCCAAATATACATGTTTTTGAATCATCGAAACTATAAAAACAAATACTAGTTCTGAAATCAAAACTTGAACCAAACAAAGATCCAAATAAACCAATACCATTGAGCTTTAAACAACTATGATTCTCTTTATATTCATATATAACCACAATAATGCAAATTTTTCTTTACTCCTGGTACTCACCTATGTGACATGAACCAGGCCCATTAACAAAATTAGAATGATAATCAGAGGTAGCAAAGATACTCAACGACTCATTTTACTTTTGAACCAAACATAAATATCAATGCATATAATTAAAATCGAGTGTTTATAACCAACGGGTAGGGTGTCGAGTTAATGGGTCGAGGGAGTGGAAATCAACATTGTTTCATAGACATATACCATATGGCAGAGGCATAATAATTCATCCATGTACAAATAAAATGTAGTGGCATAGTCATCTAACCCAAGTGCTCATACAAATATTTTGCGAATTGTTTGAACATATATATAAATTTTAAAACAAACTCAACATTTGAGGGTTCATGATATTGTTTCTTGTATATAGTGCCACGAATAAATTCATTCATAGATCATTATTGCAAACTAAACTGACCATATAGCATATTGTTTACATTTTGAGGCCATACGAGAGGCTAGGTGAGCCTTATAACTTCATTCACAACTGCTCATAATCTTTGCGCAAGTGGAATGGGTTCATGGGAAATCATGACGATTGGGAGAAAGCACAATGTGCCTTAACTACAACATTTCCTTAGTCTAAATCTAATTCATGCGACTTAAGAGGAGAGTGAGATAAAGAATAGTGACCAAAGAAATAATGAAATGATTGCATCACATAGCAATCAATTAGTAGTATCTCAGCAAATGTTCATGAGTGATTATGTTTATAATTATTTATAATTATTGAGATATCCCTAGTGGAACTGTATGCATGACTGAATGAAATTTATATATATTTGAGAATAATATTTGTTAACTAGAGAACTAGTATTATAGAATGATGAGCCAAGATTCTAAATGGTGGTCAAACAAATAGGGTATACTTAAAAAGTGGGGGTTTTATATGGAACGTAGTAAGATAAAATCAATAACATGTGTATCTTTGCATTATGTTATACCCACAACAATCTCCCATTTATTTTGGTAGAAATAAAAGGGCCCCATTTAAATTTTGAAATTACTTATTGTTTTTAATTTAGTTTTAAGCCTAGACCTAAGGTTTTACGATTGTACAATCAACTTATTTGTTAGGATGATTGTTATTGGTTTTATCGTGTTTCTTTGTTTTGGTGTGTGATTAGATTAAGTTTTGGTATTCTTTTCTTATTGACTTCATTTCTTGATTATATCAATGATGTGATTTGGTCATTAATGTAACATCCCGCTCTTGCGAGCACATATTATTGACTTATTCTTTGAGGACACTTGTGTGCAAGTGCTCCAGTTTTAGCATATGGTTGTCTGTTTCACTTATGGATTCTTATGATGATGTTATGTTATTTGATATTTATGTATTGACAGATGTTGTTGACGAGTTTCCCTTGAGTGTGCAGGACACTCGACAGATTGAGGATGTCGATGGCATCAATGGACCTCTTTGGACTCCAGATTAAGTCAAGGAGTGGATTGTATTGGTTTGAATATTTCATTTATGCATATGTGACATATGATCAGGTATATTATGATGTTGTTTATGGATCATTGACATTGTTTCGGTGATGAATGCAGGTTGACGATTGTTTGCTAATTTGACTCACATAAGGAGTAAAGGGGCCATGCACAACAACTAGATATTGAGGGAGAGGTGTGGCAGCATCCTTGTCACAACCTACTAGCACTCTCGTTGTGGCTCGAATTGTAGGTTAACAATTACCTAGTTCGAGAGATCCACGATGTTGTGAGGCAGACTGAGACAGTCACTCACAAATATTTATAAGGGGCGCGTAATAAGACATGGTCCTTATTCCTTAGAATCCCTTAGTCTCTCACAAGGTCGCCTGAATGGAGTATTGACTCCAAGGGTTGGAAAAATACTAAAACCAGTCAAAGGCGAGTGGCACCCTTGGAGCACAAAGTGAGTCTTGAAGGGCATGTCATGTAATTAAAATTTGAAACAAAGGCGAGTGGCACCCTTGGAGCACAGAGTGCATCTTGAAGGGCACGTTGTGATATTTAAAAAGGTGAGTCAATGAACCTAGGTGGCCTAGAAAACTTTGAGTGAATGTTAAACCTTGTAAAATTGTGAGCATTGTCGAATTAATTAATTGATTAATTAATTAATTAAACACTGAATTTATTTGGTCTAAGCTTTTACGAATAAAAATTTAACTAAGCCTAAGTCTAAGTTAATGAGAGGACAAAAAAACTAATTTTATAAATTAAATAATGAGGGGATGAAATAAATCAATTTAAGAGATAAATGAAAATAAGATAAATCTAAAGAATTAATACAATACACATGTGTGCACAAAATACCAAATTAGAATTTAAATTAAGAAAGGAATAAATCATAAAAGAATGTGTAAGCATAGAAAGGTATATAGAGTCTAGTTAACACTAGTCTAACTAGAGAATAATCATATTTTTACTCGACTCAGTTTTAGAAAGGCGTCATTCATTAATTGGAAATAAAGGGAATAAAGGGACAACTAGGAGTGATTTTAGGAGCGCTTTTAGGATGGGTGAGGGAAATTGAATTTTAATTAAATTAAATTGTAGATTTACTTGTGCAACTAAGGGAACGAGTGACAAGTGTATGGGGGGGGAATAATTCCTAATTAATTTAAAAAAAATGAATTAAATGTACAAATGGCAAGGTGTCACTAAGAAAATTCTATAGAACAAATGGCCAAGATGAGTAATGGACACACTAGTTATGAGTAATGTTATGCTACAGAAATTTGGACTGTTTTTTTCTTGTGAGAGTTGGGATACCCAGCTTGAGAGAGAGTGGTGGCTCTATCTAGCGAGGTTAGATGGGAGCTAGATGACTCTGGTTGTGTGTGTGTGGCCCCTTTGCGGGTTGGGGCGCTAAGGGGGAAGAAGAGTACCCCAAGCGTTGACTATGAGGTACCAGTGAAGTCTCAACGATTAGCGAGTGGGAGAAGGAAGGAGGGACGCCAGTTGTGGAAATCGTCTCCAAGACCGTCTTTATCGTTTGTTGTCACTGTATTTCTTATTTAAGCTTGAATGTAATAAGTTGGGTTATATATAAATGTAGTTTATTGTTGAGGCTGCATTAAATTGATGCTAAGTTTTACGAGCTAATGGATGGCTACGAAATTTTATCTTGAAATTTGTAATTGAAACTGTTGTAGATACCATGCATTATAATCTTAATTCGAAACTGGAAATGGTGAAATATGGTTGTCTATTTGTTAGCATCGAACCTTTCTTGATAATGGAAATCTCTTAATAAATATTCTGTGGATGTAATTGGAAGAAAAGGCCCCTTTTAGCTCTTATGCTTTTAACCTCTATTTGTTGAACACCGGACCTTTCTTGATAATGGAAATCTCTCAATAAATATTATGGATCTAATAGGAAGGAGGCCCTTCTAGCTTTTATGACCTTAATATCTATTGTTGAACACTGAAATTTGCTTGATAATGAGTAGCAAGGAAATATTCTATTTATTGGTTGGGAGTGACTAAAGTTTCGTGGATTTTGATATGAGTTATTTTTTATTTTTTTATTTTTTTGATAAATATTCTGGATTTAATTGGTAGACCCATCATGGCACACCAAAATTAACCCTCTGCGTTTTACCAAGTACCTCTATGTTTTTGCAAGTAAACCTTGGTGTTTTTACATAGTTACCTCAATGTTCTTGCAAACCTTATTCTCTGTGTTTTTTGTGGTGTAACTTGCCAGAGTTGGTATTTCTCCATAAACCTTTGTGATTTGTTTCTTCACCCAACATCCAACTTACTCTTTGTGTTTTATGATACTCTATGTGTTTTATGATAAATATTTGCCCAACTTACTCTCTGAATTTTTTTTAATACCCTTTGCATTTTATTTCTTGCTCCGATTGATTCCTTGCTCAAAGAAATTGGCAATACCTCTATGTTTTGGGATGATTAACCCAGCCTTGAAAATGACTTTTGTACCCTTTATGATTTTATCTTGTACAAATTGCCCAACCTTTTAAACTCTTGTAATACCTGCTATGCGTATGAACAAATCGCCCAACGATTGCTCTCCTTAAACACGTGCGTTTAGCAACCTTTTCTCTTTGTTTTTTGGATGAGTCAAGGCCCTGCACTTTCTTCCTTTTGCTTAGAAAAATCATAGTAGTCTCTGCATTAATTGGGGAGTGAAACTGCTCTGCGCTTTCTTCCTTTTTCTCAACGAAAATTTTGGATCAGTCTCTACATTTTGATTTGGGGGAGTAGCCTCAACGTTTGTTTTTTCTTCGCCCTCGAATGGCGGTTGCCAGGATTGTCTCTGTGTTTCAATTAATCTTAGTATGTCCTCGTAGTGAAAAATTATAGTGCCTCATGGGATTTGCTCCTCATGGCTTGACGTTTGGTGTGCTGGCATGCATTTGGTGCTTGTTGCCTTGTGACTTCGATGTGGTGTCTCTCGTTCCTATGCTTGGAAACTCAAGATTGATGACAACTAGCCCAATTCTTTCTTATATTATACACCTTTATCTTTTGTAGTGTTGTATTGAACCTTATGTTGAGAATACAACATGTTTTCCTTAATTTCTATAAAAATAATGGATTCTATTTACATGTAATTTATATTTTTAATTAGTAGCTAAAAACCCTTCCCTTATGGTGTGAGATTTAGAAGATACAAAATTTAGAATTTCTATCAATTTTAGAATTCAAGGTGAAATTGGTTGATAATGAATTGAACAAACTTTTAGAAACATCATATTACCATGTGTTTTAAGTCWGCAATCTTTTGTGATGAGTTGCATTTCATCGTTGAAATRGTGTGTTGCATGATGACAAGTTTTTTTTTAAATYCTTCTTGTTTAAATCATTTTGGGCCTCTTTAATTCTTCTAAGGGAATTGATGAGCCAACTTAAGTTCCTTATTTTATCATTAAAGAAACTTAATCTTCTAAAAAAAAAAAAATCCTATGTATGGACCTGAAGGTTAGCATTTGAAACATTAATTAATTCTTAATTATGGATTGATTCTCTTTCAATTATTTAATGGATAGACTTAGTAGTTATTAATCATCCTGATATGCCCTCGTTTACTGATTCAAAGCACTAGACTATGGTGGTTCGTAACTTATTAATATTTATTGCTTAATTTGAGGTACAATATGTTCAATGATTAATGGTGTTATTCTTTTCCTTACTTGTTAGTGTAGGCTATTGAGAGTCATGATGATTGATTAAGTATTTGGATTCCTTGCGCCATGGAATAAAGTGAATGTATAAATGTTTGAGTAACTAGACTCCTTGCACCATGGTATAAAGTGAATGTATAAATGTTTGAGTAATTGGATACTTTGCGCCATGGAATAAAGTGGATGTATAAATGTTTGAGTAATTAGATTACATGCGCCATGAATTTTGATGAATGATGTGTGATGGGTCATATGATTAGATTTATTTTTTGCCATGAATAAAAATTAATGATTACTCTTGCGCCTTGTAATAAAGGTAATTGATGATTGATTATGTGATTATATCTCTTTTGTGCCATGGAATAAAACTGATGAGTACTCTTACGCGTCTTGAATTATGTTTCTGTATGATGATTACGTAATTAGATTTCTCACGCCCCATGGAATAATGTCGTTATATGATTCATTTAGTAGTTGAATTCTCTTGCTCCATGAACAATAGTGATGTTTATTGATTTAGCTAGTTGTTTTTTAGACTTGATGGTTTTAGCATGATGTAGACACCTCCTTGCTCCTCAGAACAGTCTCCAGCCCTGAGAGCTTAAATGGTCAAAATCAATTGAATGAATCATGGGGTTGAACGTTGCTTATGTGTCCTGGAGGTCCTAACCTTGCAGGGTAGGTTGGGCAGGTAGTTCTTTGTGTTATCTTTATGTGATGAGTTGATATTGCGTCACCATTTATGATACTTGTTGAGTTGTGTCATTATCTCTGTGATGATATGTTAATTATGTGTCGTTACTAATTATGTTGATGTGTTGGTTGCATCATTATGGATTATGACGATGAGTCACTTGTAATACTTTAATTATGATGTTATTGATTAGGCGTTTCTATGAATTATGTGTTGACGTTAATTTCCTAATGCTTTAAAAAAAAATTACCTTTTGTGCTTCGTTTTCCTAGTCGTTACGAAGGGGTCGTTACATATGGTATCAAAGTGAGGTTTAACCTCGCGACTTGGGACCATGATGCCTTCCATTGTATTAAAACACTTGATTAATAATTTATAGATAATTAAATTGATTTATGTCCCTACAGGTAATCATGGTTAGAGGACGTTGTGGATGCAGAGGACGTGGTGTTAGGGGAGGAGGTGTGACACATCTAGTGGCATCCACGCCAGAGGGGTCTAACCCCCAAGAAGAAGATCAAGTCATTGGAAAAGAGCATATTGTTGTGGGGGATGTGGTTGGGTTGATGAGGTCATTTAAGAGGATGCCAGAGGCCTTGATTAACCGACTAGATAAAGATGAGGCCAGAGCGCATGTACCCCCTGAGGGTCCACAACACACCCTAGCCAGTACTGTTAGCGTTCACAGAGAACTCGAGAAGGTCAAGTTTCCTGAGTTCTTGGGTGCCATGGAAGACGCGACCATCGAGGCATGGTTGGAGAATATGGTGATGTGATTCACACTTGGCCACTACACCTCCAACATGAAAGTCCGCATGGCGGTATTTTAGCTAAAGGGGAGCTCTCTTCTATGGTGGAAGACACTCCTACCACAACTGAACATGGTCGTCGAAGACGTGTTATGGGAATTATTTGAGGAATGGTTCCGGAAGAGGTATTTTTCAGAGGAATGCCTTGAGTTCTGAATGAATGAGTTCAACACCTTGTGTCAGGGTGGTCATACTGTTCCTGAGTATCAGGCCTGATTCATGGAGTTTCTTAGGTATAATCCACATCTAAACAACGAGAAGCTCAAGGTCAACAAGTTTGTATTTGGCTTTAACATCAGCATTCATGCGAAAGTGAGGATCCTAATGCCTCAGACATTGCACTATGCAGTCCAGAATGCCCTCATAGCTGAGGAAGATTTGATCAACAGGGGTCAGGGAAGGACTCTCACGAGACCGACGGGACAAGCGACATCTGGTGTGAAACAACATTAGACACCAACTAGACATTCATTAGGGTATCGAGGTACTACGAGAGGATCCATGTTCATGACACCACGACGACTATCTCCTTAGCAACAGACTCCCTACATAGGACCACAACACCAACAACAATGTCATCCGCAACAACAACAATTTAGGCTTGTTCAGCAGAACAGACTAGGATTTCAGGCTGGTGGGCCAACAACTTCTACTTCAGGGACTAGGAGTACTAGATTGAAGACCCGATGTTAGACATGTGGAGAGCCACATTACCAACGTGGTTGTTTGGTTGAGAGGGCCAGAGCAGTCGGGTTAGTCGAACACACTACAGTTTGAGATTTGGGCAAGGCCCACCAGATTCATGTAACGGTGAATAACTGCCAGGTCGAGCACCAGTCTACTGTGCTCAAGATGTCAGGTACCATCACTGACCAGACCTTTAGTATTTTGATAGATCTTGGTGCTACATAGAGATTTATTTCTGGTGCAATGCTAAAAGGAATTGAGGTAAAGGCAGTCGAACAGGACGAGTTTAGCTACTTGGAAATGGATTCGGGTGCCAAGAAGAAGGTTGGAGGAAAGGTTATGGACTGTAGCCTTAACCTGGGAGATTTTGTAATGAAGGAAAACCTGTACGTCACGATATTAGGATCTTATGACATTGTGATCGGTATGGACTGGTTGGAATCGCATGATGTGATACTCAATTGTAAGACAAAATGGTTGATTTTGACCGATGATGAGGGACATATACGAGTGATTGTAGGAAGAAACCAAGGAATTTCCTTAAGGTTCATTTCTTCACTACAACTATGGAAGAGCATGCACAAAGGATGAAATGTTAGTGTTGAACGACAAGGGTGTGGCAGAAGGATTAGAAAACCTTCCGGTAGTACGAGAGTTTGCAGACGTGTTCCCAGAAGAGTTACTAGGTTTTCCGCCCAAAAGAGAGATGGAATTTACCATCAACTTAAAAATTGGAAATGAACTGATAGAAAGAATGCCTTATCAGATGTCGACCCTTGAGTTACGGGAATTGAAAATGCAACTGAAAGAGTTGTTGGACCTAGGAATTATATGTCCAAGTGTGTCACCTTGGGGTGTGCTTGTTCTTTTCATACGGAAGAAGGATGGGTCATGGAGACTTTGTATTGACTATCGTCAATTGAACAAGGAAACAATCAAGAACCAATATCTGTTGCTAAGAATAGACGATTTATTCGACCAAATGAAGGATGGGACTGTTTTTTCAAAGATCGACTTGAGATCGATATATCACCAGTCATGGATCAAAGAGGAAGAAATTCCTAAGACCACATTCAAGACGAGGTTCGGGAAATATGATTTTATCGTTTTACCATTTGGACTGACAAATGCCCCAGGGGTATTCATGAGCTTAATGAATGGGGTGTTCTGAGAATACTTGGACAAGTTTGTTCAAGTATTCATTGACGACATATTGATATATTCTCAGATGAAAGAAGAACATGACGAACATTTGTGCTTGGTACTACAATGTTTACGAGAGAAAAAATTATATGGGAAACTTTCAAAATGTTCTTTTTATCAATCGAGGATTCATTATTTGGGGCATGTTATCTCCAACAAAGACATCGTTGTGGATCCAGAGAAGGTAGGGACTATTATGGAATGGCTTGCGCTGAAGAACATACCAGAATTACGTAGATTCATGGGTTTAGTAGGATATTATCGATGGTTCGTCGAAGGTTTTTCGAAGATAGAAAATCTGATTACGAAATTGCAAAAGAAAAACAAGAAGTTTGTATGGACCGAGAAATGCATGGAAGCATTTCGAAGGCTCAAGGATTTGTTGACGACAACGTCGATACTAAAATTCCTTGACATGGACATGGACTTCTTGGAATGCACAGATGCATTAAATGAAGGCTTAGGCAGAGTCTTGATGCAATATGGTTGAGTGATCGCTTACATCTCAAGGAAATTAAGGAAGCATGAGGAGAACTACGCAACACATGATTTAGAGTTATTGACCATTGTGTATTACATGAGAGTGTGGAGACACTTCCTGATTGGACAAAAATTTAAAATAAAAACAGACCACTGTGGGTTGCAACACATTTTTACACAAAGTGACTTGAATGCGTGACAAAGGCGTTGGTCAGAACTGCTTAGCGAGTACGATTTTGAGATTACTTACATAAAAGGAACAATTAATAGAGTGGAATATGCATTGAGTTGGAGACCACGCATATTTTTGGTGATACCTCTTCAGATGAATCTTCAAGAAAAGATTCTAACTATACAGATCAAAGATGATTGGTATAAGGAGGTTAAGGAAAATATCGGACAAGACACCATGTTGGTGCCAAAGTTTGAGGGATTTAGATTGGACAATGACGGATTAATGAGGTATAATAACTGGATTTATGTACCGCCTAATGACGAATTGAGAATTTTGATCTTAAGCGAAGCTCATAGAGTAACAGTGTACATGGCTCATTCAGGAGTCACGAAGATGAGGGTATATCTTAAGCTCTTATTCTTCTGGAAAGGAATGAAGGTGGACATATTTAGCTATGTGGAAAGGTGTCTAGAATGTCAGCAAATGAAATATGAACATAGACATCTGGTCGGATTTCTACATCCACGAGCTATTTCGGAATCAAAATAAGAGTTCATTTCGATGGAATTTATTATGGGATTGTCGCTAATGACAAGGAGGCACAACTCAATTTTCTTGGTAGTTGACACTCTGACGAAGAGTGCCCATTTTATTACTGTGTGTATGACGTATCAAACACCAGACATAGCTAGAGTTTTTATCAGCGAGATTGTGAGATTTCATGTGTGCCTAAAAGGATCATATTCGATAGAGGATAAGTTTTTACATGAAGTTTTTGGACTAGTTTTCAAGAGGCCTTGGGAACCCAACTTAACTTTAGTACAACATATCACCTAGAGACAGACAATAGACAAAAAGAACAAACCAAATCTTGGAAGATATGTTGGTATGTATGTGATGGACCAACATAAGCGTTGGGAAGAATTTTTTCCACTGGTAAAGTTTGCGTACAACAACAGTTATCAAAGCACCATTAA
This sequence comes from Picea mariana, assembly GCA_032191745.1. Taxonomy (NCBI): domain Eukaryota; kingdom Viridiplantae; phylum Streptophyta; class Pinopsida; order Pinales; family Pinaceae; genus Picea; species Picea mariana. The sequence continues at coordinate 113,690 of JASDQU010738727.1, forward strand.
GATGGCACCATTTGAGTTTCTTTATGGGCATCTGTGTCAGATGCCTTTGAGTTGGGATTGAATTGAGGATAGGGTCTTGGTAGGACCATAAGTGATCCAAGAAATGGAAGAAAAAATGAAAATGATAATACAAAGGATTAAAGAAGCGCAAGATCGACAGAAGATTTATGTCGATGCACATTGCGTTGACCGTAATTATGAAGTTGGCGATCGAGTTTTCTTGCGGGTGAAACTACACAAGAGCTTGATTAAGTTTGGAAAGAGTGTTAAACTCTCTACTAGGTTTGTGGGACCTTTCGAAGTTGTGGAAAAGAAAGGGCCCATGACCTATCAACTAGCCTTGCCTGATTCTTTGAGGCATATGCACAATGTTTTTTATGTATCTGTTTTGAGGCATTATGTTAGTGATCCTACACATGTGATCGACATGAGTTTCTTGCAGGTGTCTAACGAGGGTGCAACCACGACTGAGCCAATCTGCATTCTAGACCATCATATTCAAAAGCTACGACGTCGAACAGTCGATCAGGTCAAGGTCTAGTGGGACAATTATATTCCTCACTCAGCTACCTAAGAGGACGCATATGATATGCGCCAACATTTTCCATTTTTATTTGATAGTTAGACATATAGATCTTGTCAGATGTTGTTACACTGCATTTATATACTGTACAAATTCGGGACAAAGTTTAAAACAAGAGGGGGTGTATGTAACATCGGTCTCTTGCGAGCGCATATTATTGACTTATTCTTTGAGGACACTTGCGTGCAAGTTATCCAGTTTTAGTATATGGTTGTTTGTTTCGCTTACGGATTCTTATGATGATGTTGATGGATTATGATGGTATGTTATTTTATATCTATGTATTGACAGATGTTATTGATGAGTTTCCCTTGAGTGTGCAGGACATTTGATATATTGAGGATGTCGATGGCATCAATGGACCTTTTTGAACTCCAGATTGAGTCAAGGAGTGGATTGTATTGGTTTGAGTATTTCATTTATGCATATGTGACATATGATCGGGTATATTATGATGTTGTTTATGGATCATTGACAATGTTTCGTTGATGGATGCATGTTGATGATTGCTTGCTAATCTGACTCACATAAGGAGTAAAGGGGCCATGCACAACAACCAGATATTGATGGAGAGGTGTGGCAACATCTCTGTCATAGCCTACTAGCACTCTTGTCATGGCTTGAATTGTAGGTTAACAATTATCTAGTTCGAGATATCAACGATGTCATGAGGAAAGACTGAGGCAGTCACACACAAATATTTCTAAGGGGTGCGCAATAAGGCAGGGTCCTTATTCCTTAGAAGCTCTTAGTCTCTCACAAAGTCGCCTAAATGGAGTATTGACTCCAAGGATTAGACAACTACCAAAACCAGTCAAAGGTGAGTGGCACCCTTAGAGCACAAAGTGGGTCTTGAAGGGCACGTCGTGTAATTAAAATTTGAATCAAAGGTGAGTGGAACCCTTGGAGCATAGAGTGTGTCTTGAAGGGAATGTCACAGTATTTAAAAAGGTGAGTCGATGAATCTAGGTGGCCTAGAAAAATTTGAGCAAATGTTAAACCTTGTAAAATCGTGAGCACTGCCGAATTAATTAATTAATTAAAGACTAAATTTATTTGGTCTAAGCTTTTGCAGATAAAATTTTAACTAAACCTAAGTCTAAGTTAATGAGAGGACAAAAAAACTAATTTTATAAATTAAATAATGAGGGGATGAAATAAAACAATTTAAGAAATCAACGAAAATAAAATAAATCTAAAGAATTAATACAATACACATGTGTACAAAGAATACCAAATTAGAATTTAAATTAAGAAATGAATAAAGCATAAAAGAATGTGTAAGCATAGAAAGATATCTAGAGTCTAGTTAACACTATTCTAACTAAAGAACAATCATATTTTTACTCAACTCAGTTTTAGAAAGGCGTCATTCATTAATTGAAAATAAAGGGAATAAAGAGACAACTAGGAGTTATTTTAGGAGCGATTTTAGGATGGGTGCGGGAAATTGAATTTTAATTAAATTAAATTGTGGATTTACTCTTGCAACTAAGGGAACGGGTGACAAGTGTATGGAGGGAATAATTCCTAATTAATTTTAAAAAAATGAATTAAATGTGAAAATGGAAAGGTGTCACCAAGGAAATTCTATAAAAAAAATGACCGAGATGAGTAATGGACACACTGGTTATGAGTAATGTTATGATGCAAAAATTTGGACTGGTTTTTCTTGTGAGAGTTGGGATACCCAGTTTGAGAAAGAGTGGTGGCTCTACCTTGTGAGGCAAGCTGGGAGCTAGAGGACTCTGGTTGTGTGTGTGTGGCGTCTTTGTGGGTCGGGGGGCTAGGGAGGAAGAAGAGTACCGCTAGCGTTAGTTGTGAGGTACCGATGAAGTCTCAACGATTAGCGAGCGGGAGAAGGAAGGAGAGACGCCAATTGCGGAAATCATCTCCAAGTCCGTCTCCGTTGTTTGTTGTTATGGTATTTCTTATTTAAGCTTGAATGTGATAAGTTGGATTATATATATATGTAGTTTATTGTTAAGGATGCATTAAATTGATGCTAAGTTTTGTGCGTTAATGGATGGCTACAAAATTTTATCTTGAAATTTGTAACTGAAACTGTTGTAGATACCGTGCATTATAATCTTAACTTGAAACTGGAAATGGTGAAATCTTATTGTCTATTTGTTGAACACTGAACCTTTCTTGATAATGGAAATCTCTTAATAAATATTTTGTGGATGTAATTGGAAGAAAAGGCCCTTTTTCGCTCTTATGTATTTAACCTCTATTCGTTGAACACCAAACCTTTCTTAATAATGGAAATCTCTTAATAAATATTATGGATCTAATCGGAAGGAGGCCCTTGTAGCTTTTATGACCTTAATCTCTATTGTTAAACACTAAAATTTGCTTGATAATGAGTAGCAAGGAAATCTTCTATTTATTGGTTGGGACTATCTGAAGTTTCATGGATTTTGATATGAGTTATTTTAATTTGTTTTTTTTTTATAATTATTTTGGATCTAATTGGAAGACCCATCATGGAACACCAAAATTAACCCTTTGTGTTTTACCAAGTACCTCTATGTTTTTGCAAGTAAACCTTGGCATTTTTAAAGAGTTACCTCCGTGTTCTTGCGTTTGTTGTGGTGTAACTTGCTAGAGTTGGGATTTCTCCATAAACCTCTGCGATTTGTTTCTTCACTCAACATCCAGCTTAATCTCTGCATTTTTTGATACTCTTTGTTTTTTATGATAAAGATTTTCCCAACTTACTCTCTGCGTCTTTTTTTATACTCTCTACGTTTTATTTCTTTCTATGATTGTTTCCTTGCTCGATGAAACTAGTAATACCTCTGTGTTTTGGGATGATTAACTCAACCTTGCAAACCACTCTTGTACCCTCTGCGATTTTCTCTTGCACAAATCACCCAACCTTGTAAACTCTCCTAATACCTCTACGCGTATGAGAAAATCGCCCAGGGATTTCTCTCCTTAAACCTGTGCGTTTAGTAACCTTCTCTCTACATTTTTCAGATGAGTGAAGGCTTTGTGCTTCTTCCTTTTGCTCAGCGAAATCGTAGTAGTCTCTACACTAATTGGGGAGTGAAACTGCTCTGCGCTTTCTTCCTTTTTCTCAACGAAAATTTTGTATCAGTCTCTGCATTTTGATTTGGGGGAGTAACCTCAACGTCTGTTTTTCCTTCACCCTAGAATGGCGGTTGCCAGGATTGTCTCTACGTTTCAATTAATGCTGGGCTTTCCTGCCATTTGTAAAACTGCTCCAGATGAACAGCTTTGTCAGAGGCCTCCTCTGTCAGAGTATGAAGCTTGACTACTTGCACTCTATCTCATGCACTATCTCCTCTTGCTATTTGGTCTTCTAGTCTCTGCTACTCTCGACAGGACCAATATCGTCGGGTTAACCACTTTACTCTGTCCAAACTATGAACCACCACCTGAAGTCCATCAGGCTTTTGCAGTTTTATGTGAACCCTATAGCTGGCTTTCCGTGGACCCTCCGCACCTACAAATTCCCTTTCGTGGCCTCCTTGCCTTAGCGGGACTTACTACCAGTGCTCGGTCGTCCCTTTATACCAACTACCAGCGAACCTTATTATCTAGATGAGTGAACTATATCAGACAGTACCAAGGAACATCGATTGCAGATATAGGCAAATAAGCGAGATCACAATGAGTGCATAATATGAGACAAACAAAGAAACTTCAGAGATTTAAACACATATGTGGAAGACTTTTGATATTATATTAATCAGAGCAAAATACTCGGGTATTACAATATGTTCTAGATGCACAGACTTAGAGCATAATGCTCTTCGCTCGACTGACTTACAAACTTACAGACTTAGAAAGACACGAAGCTTCAGATAGAAGGGAAGCTTAGAGACTCGGATTCTAGACTCTCAAAATGCTAATGCCGAATAATGAGCTCCTACACTTCCTTTATACAAATTTTGAAGGAGGAGTCATCATGAAGCCAGGACTCCGAAGAGACTTGTGGTCCTACATGTCGGCCACACAATCTTACTTTTAGGATTCGGCGGAAGTATTCACGCAGGAATATCCAACCAAATCATCTTTATTTCATATCAACCGAAAGAAGATAAAACCGTATATCTGTCAGGGTTGTCATACAAGATTCCCCAGTCAGATGACTATTAACAAGACATAACGTAGAGCATCTTTGGAAATGTGGGTCAAACCTCACCAAAAGTCAGAGAAGTGCTCCGAGTTTCCAAGATTCTCTTTATTTGAAATAACCATACTATGTACAAAGTGGAGTTTAATGACAGAAACCCATGGAACCCGAATGGCACCACTATCAGCCATTTAGACATGAGTTTACATAGTGGAGTTTGATATGTAAACCCACGGAAACCAAAATTTTATTTAATCATTTTCAATAACGCTGGAAAATCTTTTAGGATAATGCAGGGTATCCCAGATTTTTGTATAGATTTTCCGGGCTATAAAAGGTAGTCCATTGATCATCTGAAGAATGGTTCTTGATTTGATTACCCATTGAAAGTGATTTAGAATGAATAGACGTAAGATTTCTCCATCATTTTGCCCTTGAAGGGACAGATCCTGGACAACAGAGAGGGGTGTAAATGAGTTTAATATATAGGGATATATTTCTCCTTTATTTAGGCCAAAAGCTTTCTACCAGTCTGCAATCCAAATTGGAGGCCTTCCTGCAGTTGCAGAATTCACACTTCCAAATTTAACCAGAATTAGGAAGTCTTCTTGTTGGACAAATTCCCACCATAGCTTTCTGTACTCATGATAATTTAGGCTTGTTTCTGGGAAGATAATATCAGGATTTCTTTCAGGCCAATGAGATAATAACCGAGGTCTATTTAAGAAAAAATACTGCCGATTATACCCTTGATCATCTCTTATATCCCAGATTAGCATTATATCATGGAAAAGATTCGTTAGAGCATGTTTTTCTTGAGTTTCTCTTTCATTTATTTGAGTAACCATGGGGGCCAAAACATTTGATATTCTCCTTCCTCTCACCTCAGGGACTAGACTTGAATATGAGACCTGAGTTGTTTGGGAAAGAATTTTAGTGCTTCTCAATTCCCAACGAGGTACCCAATCTGTTGAATATGATTCCCAACTTAAGGAGTCAGAAACGTCTACTACTCTTTCTAATCCATCTCTTAGTTGTACAAAGATTAGTAGACAGAAATTATGTAGATGTTCTCTACTCAAAAAATCTAGAATAGAGTTGTTTACTCCTTTGATATGCTCTATAGAAAAATCAAAATTGCTAAAAAGAGCTTGCCATCTAGCAAATTTGGAGTCTCCAAGATTTTTCAGATCTTTGTTAAGAACTTTGTTCATTGCTGCAGCATCAGTCCTTAAAAGAAATTTTTTATAAATCAAATAAATTTCAAATTTATGTATGGCATTTAAAGAAGCTTTAATTTCTTTATCTAAAGCAGAATAATTCTTTTCTGTTGCTTGCCATAACCCAGAGGCAAATTGAATGACCTCTTCTTTTCCTTTATCTCTGACTTGCTTTAATACTGCTCCCCAGCCAATGTTGCTCACATCTGTTTCTACTATTTTATGGAGTTCATCATCAGAGATATGCAAGATTGGAAGATTCTTGGTTTTTGCTTTAATATTTCTCACAGCT
>JASDQU010738727.1:119912-130388 GCA_032191745.1 Picea mariana
ATAAATGAAAATAAAATAAATCTAAAGAATTAATACAATACACATGTGTGCACAAAATACCAAATTAGAATTTAAATTAAGAAAGGAATAAATCATAAAAGAATGTGTAAGCATAGAAAGGTATATAGAGTCTAGTTAACACTAGTCTAACTAGAGAATAATCATATTTTTACTCAACTCAGTTTTAGAAAGGTGTCATTCATTAATTGAAAATAAAGGGAATAAAGGGACAACTAGGAGTGATTTTAGGAGCGCTTTTAGGATGGGTGAGGGAAATTGAATTTTAATTAATATAAATTGTGGATTTACTTGTGCAACTAAGGGAACGAGTGACAAGTGTATGGGGGGAATAATTCCTAATTAATTTTAAAAAAAATGAATTAAATGTGCAAATGGCAAGGTGTCACTAAGGAAATTCTATAGAACAAATGGCCGAGATGAGTAATGAACACACTAGTTATGAGTAATGTTATGCTGCAGAAATTTGGACTGTTTTTTTCTTGTGAGAGTTGGGATACCCAGCTTGAGAGAGAGTGGTGGCTCTATCTAGCGAGGCTAGATGGGAGCTAGATGACTTTGGTTGTGTGTGCGTGGCCCCTTTGCAGGTTGGGGGGCTAAGGGAGAAGAAGAGTACCCCAAGCGTTGACTGTGAGGTACCAGTGAAGTCTCAACAATTAGCGAGCGGGAGAAGGAAGGAGGGATGCCAGTTGTGGAAATCATCTCCAAGACCGTCTTCATCATTTGTTGTTACTGTATTTCTTATTTAAGCTTGAATGTAATAAGTTGGATTATATATAGATGTAGTTTATTGTTGAGGCTGCATTAAATTGATGCTAAGTTTTACGAGCTACTGGATGGCTACAAAATTTTATCTTGAAATTTGTAATTGAAACTGTTGTAGATACCGTGCATTATAATCTTAATTCGAAACTGGAAATGGTGAAATATGGTTGTCTATTTGTTAACATCGAACCTTTATTGATAATGGAAATATCTTAATAAATATTCTGTGGATGTAATTGGAAGAAAAGGCCCCTTTTAGCTCTTATGCTTTTAACCTCTATTTGTTGAACATCGAACCTTTCTTGATAATGGAAATCTCTCAATAAATATTATGGATCTAATAGGAAGGAGGCCCTTCTAGCTTTTATGACCTTAATATCTATTGTTGAACACTGAAATTTGCTTGATAATGAGTAGCAAGGAAATCTTCTATTTATTGGTTGGGAGTGACTGAAGTTTTGTGGATTTTGATATGAGTTATTTTAATTTGTTTTTTTTATAAATATTCTGGATCTAATTGGTAGACCCATCATGGCACACCAAAATTAACCCTCTGCATTTTACCAAGTACCTTTGTGTTTTTGCAAGTAAACCTTGGTGTTTTTACATAGTTACCTCAATGTTCTTGCAAACCTTATTCTTTGTGTTTTTTGTGGTGTAACTTGCCAGAGTTGGTATTTCTCCATAAACCTTTGTGATTTGTTTCTTCACCCAACATCCAACTTACTCTTTGTGTTTTTTGATACTCTATGTGTTTTATGATAAATATTTGCCCAACTTACTCTTTGAATTTTTTTTAATACTCTTTGCATTTTATTTCTTGCTCTGTTTGATTCCTTGCTCAAAGAAATTGGCAATACCTCTATGTTTTGGGATGATTAACCCAGCCTTGAAAATGACTCTTGTACCCTTTGTGATTTTATCTTGTACAAATCGCCCAGCCTTTTAAACTCTTGTAATACCTCTATGTGTATGAACAAATCGCCCAACGATTGCTCTCCTTAAACATGTGCATTTAGCAACCTTTTCTCTTCGTTTTTCGGATGAGTCAAGGCCTTGCACTTTCTTCCTTTTGCTTAGCAAAATCATAGTAGTCTCTGCATTAATTGGGGAGTGAAACTGCTCTGCGATTTCTTCCTTTTGCTCAATGAAAATTTTGGATCAGTCTCTACATTTTGATTTGGGGGAGTAACCTCAACGTTTGTTTTTCCTTCACCCTCGAATGGCGGTTGCCAGGATTGTCTCCGTGTTTCAATTAATCTTAGTATGTCCTCGTAGTGAAAAATTATAGTGCCTCGTGGGATTTTCTCCTCATGGCTTGATGTTTGGTGTGCTGGCTTGCATTTGGTGCTTGTTGCCTTGCAACTTCGATGTGGTGTCTCTCGTTCCTATGCTTGGAAACTCAAGATCTATGACAAATAGCCCAATTCTTTCTTATATTATACACCTTTATCTTTTGTATTGTTGTATTGAACCTTATGTTGAGAATACAACATGTTTTCTTTAATTTCTATAAAAATAATGGATTCTATTTACATGTAATTTATATTTTTAATTAGTAGCTAAAAACCCTTCCCTTATGGTGTGAGATTTAGAAGATACAAAATTTAGAATTTCTATCAATTTTAGAATTCAAGGTGAAATTGGTTGATAATGAATTGAACAAACTTTTAGAAACATCATATTACCATGTGTTTTAAGTCTGCAATCTTTTGTGATGAGTTGCATTTCATCGTTGAAATGGTGTGTTGCATGATGACAAGTTTTTTTTTAAATCCTTCTTGTTTAAATCATTTTGGGCCTCTTTAATTCTTCTAAGGGAATTGATGAGCCAACTTAAGTTCCTTATTTTATCATTAAAGAAACTTAATCTTCTAAAAAAAAAAATCCTATGTATGGACCTGAAGGTTAGCATTTGAAACATTAATTAATTCTTAATTATGGATTGATTCTCTTTCAATTATTTAATGGATAGACTTAGTAGTTATTAATCATCCTGATATGCCCTCGTTTACCGATTCAAAGCACTAGACTATGGTGGTTCGTAACTTATTAGTATTTATTGCTTAATTTGAGGTACAATATGTTCAATGATTAATGGTGTTATTCTTTTCCTTACTTGTTAGTGTAGGCTCTTGAGAGTCATGATGATTGATTACGTATTTGGATTCCTTGTGCCATGGAATAAAGTGAATGTATAAATGTTTGAGTAACTAGATTCCTTGTGCCATGGTATAAAATGAATGTATAAATGTTTGAGTAATTGGATACTTTGCGCCATGGAATAAAGTGGATGTATAAATGTTTGAGTAATTAGATTACATGCACTATGAATTTTGATGAATGATGTGTGATGGGTCATATGATTAGAATTATTTTTTGCCATGAATAAAAATTAATGATTACTCTTGCGCCTTGTAATAAAGGTAATTCATGATTGATTATGTGATTATATCTCTTTTGTGCCATGGAATAAAACTGATGAGTACTCTTACGCATCTTGAATTATGTTTATGTATGATGAATCAAGTAATTAGATTTCTCACGCGCCATGGAATAATGTCGTTATATGATTCATTTAGTAGTTGAATTCTCTTGCTCCATGAACAATAATGATGTTTATTGATTTAGCTAGTTGTTTTTTAGACTTGATGGTGTTAGCATGATGTAGACACCTCCTTGTTCCTCAGAACTGTCGCTAGCCCTGAGAGCTTAAATGGTCAAAATCAATTGAATGAATCATGGGATTGAACGTTGCTTATGTGTCCTGGAGGTCCTAACCTTGCAGGGTAGGTTGGGCAGGTAGTTCTATGTGTTATCTTTATGTGATGAGTTGATATTGCGTCACCATTTATGATACTTGTTGAGTTGTGTCATTATCTCTGTGATGATATGTTAATTATGTGTCATTACTAATTATGTTGATGTGTTGGTTGCATCATTATGGATTACGACGACGAGTCACTTGTAATGCTTTAATTATGATGTTATTGATTAGGCGTTTCTATGAATTATGTGTTGACGTTAATTTCCTAATGCTTTAAAAAAAAATACCTTTTGTGCTTCGTTTTCCTAGTCGTTACGAAGGGGTCGTTACATATGGTATCAGAGCGAGGTTCAACCCCGCGACTTGGGACCATGATGCCTTCCATTGTATTAAAACACTTGATTAATATTTTATAGATAATTAAATTGATTTATGTCCCTGCAGGTAATCATGGTTAGAGGACGTTGTGGAGGCAGAGGACGTGGTGTTAGGGGAGGAGGTGTGACACCTCTAGTGGTATCCATGCCAAAGGGGTCTAACCCCCAAGGAGAAGAGCAAGTCATTGGAAAAGAGCATATTGTTGTGGGGGATGTGGTTGGGTTGATGAGGTCATTTCAGAGGATGTCAGAGGCCTTGATTAACCAACTAGATAAAGATGAGGCCAGAGCGCCTGTACCCCCTGAGGGTCCACAACGCACCCCAGACAGTACTGGTAGCATTCACAGAGAACTCGATAAGGTCAAGTTTCCTGAGTTCTTGGGTGCCATGGATGACGCAACCACCGAGGCATGGTTGGAGAATATGGCGATGTGATTCACACTTTGCCACTACACCTCCAACATGAAAGTCCACATGGCATTATTTTAGCTAAAGGGGAGCTCTCTTATATGGTGGAAGACACTCCTACCACAACTGAACATGGTTGTCGAAGACGTGTTATGGGAATTATTTGAGGAACGGTTCCAGGAGAGGTATTTTTCAGAGGAATGCCTTGAATTCTGAATCAATGAGTTCAACACCTTGTGTCAGGGTGGTCATACTGTTCTTGAGTATCAGGCCTGATTCATGGAGTTGCTTAGGTATAATCCACATCTGAACAACGAGAAGCTCAAGGTCAACAAGTTTGTGTTCGTCTTTAACATCAGCATTCATGCGAAAGTGAGGATCCTAATGCCTTAGACATTGCACAATGCAGTCCAGAATGCCCTCATAGCTGAGGAAGATTTGATCAACAGGGGTCAGGGCAGGACTCCCACGAGACCGACGGAACAAGCGACATCTGGTGAGAAACAACATTAGACACCAACTAGACATTCATCAGGGTATCGAGGTACTACAAGAGGATCCACGTTCATGACACCACGATGACTGTCTCTTTAGCAACAAACTCCCTACAGAGGACCACAAAACCAACAACAACGTCATCCGCAGCAACAACAATTTAGGCTTGTTCAGCAAAACAGACTAGGATTTCAAGCTGGTGGGCCAACAACTTCTACTTCAGGGACTAGGAGTACTAGATTGAAGACCCGATGTTAAACATGTGGAGAGCCACATTAGCAATGTGACTGTTTGGTTGAGAGGGCCAAAGCAGTCGGGTTAGTCGAACACACTACAGTTGGATATTTGGGCAAGGCCCACTAGATTCATGTAACGGTGAATAACTGTCAGGTCAAGCACCAATCTACTGTGCTCAAGACATCAGGTACCATCGTTGACCAGAACTTTAGTATTTTGATAGATCTTGGTGCTACATAGAGATTTATTTCTGGTGCAATGCTAAAAGGAATTGAGGTAAAGGCAGTCGAACAGGACGAGTTTAGCTACTTGGAAATGGATTCGGGTGCCAAGAAGAAGGTTGGAGGAAAGGTTATGGAATGTAGCCTTAACCTGGGAGATTTTGTAATGAAGGAAAACATGTACGTCACGATATTAGGATCTTATGACATTGTGATCAGTATGGACTGGTTGGAATCACATGATGTGATACTCAATTGTAAGACAAAACGGTTGATTTTGACCAATGATGAGGGACATATACAAGTGATTGTAGGAAGAAACCAAGGAATTTCCTTAAGGTTCATTTCTTCACTACAACTACGGAAGAGCATGTGCAAAGGATGAAATCTTAGCGTTGAATGACAAGGGTGTGGCAGAAGGATTAGAAAACCTTCTGGTAGTACGAGAGTTTGCAGACGTGTTCCCAGAAGAGTTACCAGGTTTTCTGCCCAAAAGAGAGATGGAATTTACCATCAACTTCAAAATTGGAAATGAACCGATAGAAAGAATTCCTTATCAGATGTCGACCCTTGAGTTACAGGAGTTGAAAATGCAAGTGAAAGAGTTGTTGGACCTAGGAATTATACATCCAAGTGTGTCACCTTGGGGTGCGCTTGTTCTTTTCATACGGAAGAAGGATGGGTCATGGAGACTTTGTATTGACTATCGTCAATTGAACAAGGAAACAATCAAGAACCAATATCTGTTGCCAAGAATAGACAATTTATTCGACCAAATGAAGGGTGCGACTGTTTTTTCAAAGATCGACTTGAGATCGATATATCACCAGTCATAGATCAAAGAGGAAGAAATTCCTAAGACCGCATTCAAGACAAGGTTCAGGAAATACGATTTTATCATTTTACCATTTGGACTGACAAATGCCCCAGGGGTATTCATGAGCTTGATGAATGGGGTGTTCCGAGAATACTTGGACAAGTTTGTTCAAGTATTCATTGACGACATATTGATATATTATCATATGAAAGAAGAACATGACGAACATTTTCTCTTGGTACTACAATGTTTACGAGAGAAAAAATTATACGGGAAACTTTCGAAATGTTATTTTTATCAATCGAGGATTCATTATTTGGGGCATGTTATCTCCAACAAAGGCATCATTGTGGATCCAGAGAAGGTAGGGACTATTATGGAATGGCTTGCGCCGAAGAACGTACCAGAATTACGTAGCTTCATGGGTTTAGCAAGATATTATCGATGGTTTGTCGAAGGTTTTTCAAAGATAGCAAATCCGATTACGGAATTGCAAAAGAAAAACAAGAAGTTTGTATGGACTGAGAAATGCATGGAAGCATTTCGAAGGCTCAAGGATTTTTTGACGACAACGCGATATTAAAATTCCCTGACATGGACATGGACTTCTTGGTATGCACATATGCACTAAACGAAGGCTTAGGCAGAGTCTTGATGCAAGATGGTCGAGTGATCGCTTACATCTCAAGGAAATTAAGGAAGCATGAGGAGAACTACGCAACACATGATTTAGAGTTATTGACCATTGTGTATTACATGAGAGTGTGGAGACACTTTCTGATTGGATAAAAATTTGAAATAAAAACAGACCACTGTGGGTTGCAACACATTTTTACACAAAGTGACTTGAATGCGTGACAAAGACGTTGGTCAGAACTGTTTAGCGAGTACAATTTTGAGATTACTTACATAAAAGGAACAGTTAATAGAGTGGAATATGCATTGAGTTGGAGACCACGCATATTATCGGTGATACCTCTTCAGACGAATATTCGAGAAAAGATTCTAACTATACAGATCGAAGATGATTGGTATAAGGAGGTTAAGGAAAATATCGGACAAGACACAATGTTGGTGCCAAAGTTTGAGGGATTTAGATTGGAGAATGATGGATTAATGAGGTATAATAACTAGATTTATGTACCGCCTAATGATGAATTGAGAATTTTGATCTTAAGAGAAGCTCATAGAGCAACAGTGTACATGGCTCATCCAAGAGTCAAGAAGATGAGGGTATATCTTAAACCCTTATTCTTCTGGAAAGGAATGAAGGCAGACATATTTAGCTATGTGGAAAGGTGTCTAGAATGTCAGCCAGTGAAAGATGAACATAGACATCTAGTCAGATTTCTACATCCACGAGCTATTCCGAAATCAAAATAGGAGTTCATTTCGATGGAATTTATTATGGGATTGTCGCTAACGACAAGGAGGCACAACTCGATTTTCTTGGTAGTTGACACTCTGACAAAGAGTGCCCATTTTATTACTGTGTGTATGACATATCAAGCACTAGACATAGCTAGAGTTTTTATCAGCGAGATTGTGAGATTTCATGGTGTGCCTAAAATGATCATATTCGATAAAGGATAAGTTTTTACAGGAAGTTTTTGGACTAGTTTCCAAGAGGCCTTGGGAACCCAACTTAACTTTAGTACAACGTATCACCCAGAGACAGACAACAGATAGAAAGAACAAACCAAATCTTGGAAGATATGTTGGTATGTACGTGATGGACCAACAGAAGCATTGGGAAGAATTTTTGCCACTGGTAAAGTTTGCGTACAACAACAGTTATCAAAGAACCATTAAGATGGCACCATTTGAGTTTCTTTACGGGCGTCTGTGTCAGATGCCTTTGAGCTAGGATCGAATTGAAGATAGGGTCTTGGTAGGACCATAAGTGATCCAAGAAATGGAAGAAAAAATGAAAACGATAATACAAAGGATTAAAGAAGCGTAAGATCGACAGAAGAGTTATGTCAATGCACATTGCGTTGACCGTAATTATGAAGTTGGCGATCAAGTTTTCTTGCGGGTGAAACTGCACAAGAGCTCGATTAAGTTTGGAAAGAGTGTTAAACTCTCTACTAGGTTTGTGGGACCTTTCAAAGTTGTGGAAAAGAAAGGGCCCATGGCCTATCAACTAGCCTTGCCTGATTCTTTGAGGCATATGCACAATGTTTTTCATGTATCTGTTTTGAGGCATTATGTTAGTGATCCTACACATGTGATCGACATGATTTTATTGCAGGTGTCTAACGAGGGTGCAATCACGACTGAGCCAATCTGCATTCTGGACCATCACATTCAAAAGCTACAACGTCAAACAGTGGATCAGGTCAAGGTCTAGTGGGACAATTATATTCCTCACTCAGCTACCTGGGAGGATGCATATGATATGCGCCAACAGTTTCCATTTTTATTTGATAGTTAGACATATAGATCTTGTCAGATGTTGTTACACTACATTTATATACTGTACAAATTCGGAACGAAGTTTAAAACAAGAGGGGGTGTATGTAACATCGCTCTCTCGCGAACATATATTATTGACTTATTCTTTGAGGACACTTGCGTGCAAGTTATCCAGTTTTAGTATATGGTTGTTTGTTTCGCTTATGGATTCTTATGATGATGTTGATGGATTATGAGGGTATATTATTTTATATCTATGTATTGACAGATGTTATTGATGAGTTTCCCTTGAGTGTGCAGGACACTTGCTAGATTGAGGATGTCGATGGCATCAATGGACCTTTTTGAACTCCAGATTGAGTCAAGAAGTGGATTGTATTGGTTTGAGTATTTCATTTATGCATATGTGACATATGATCGAGTATATTATGATGTTGTTTATGAATCATTGACAATGTTTCGTTGATGGATGCATGTTGATGATTACTTGCTAATCTGACTCACATAAGGAGTAAAGGGGCCATGCACAACAACCAGATATTAAGGGAGAGGTGTGGCAGCATCTCTGTCATAGCCTACTAGCACTCTTGTCGTGGCTCGAATTGTAGGTTAACGATTACCTAGTTCGAGATATCCACGATGTCATGAGGAAAGACTGAGACAGCCGCACACAAATATTTCTAAGGGGTGCACAATAAGGCAGGGTCCTTATTCCTTAGAAGCCCTTAGTCTCTCAAAAAGTCACCTAAATGGAGTATTGAATCCAAGGATTAGACAACTACCAAAACCAGTCAAAGGCAAGTGGCACCCTTGGAACACAAAGTGGGTCTTGAAGGGCACATTGTGTAATTAAAATTTGAATCAAAGGTGAGTGGAACCCTTGGAGCATAGAGTGTGTCTTGAAGGGAATGTCACAATATTTAAAAAGGTGAGTCAATGAATCTAGGTGGCCTAGAAAAATTTGAGCAAATGTTAAACCTTGTAAAATCGTGAGCACTGCCGAATTAATTAATTAATTAAAGACTAAATTTATTTGGTCTAAGCTTTTGCAGATAAAATTTTAACTAAACCTAAGTCTAAGTTAATGAGAGGAGAAAAAAACTAATTTTATAAATT
Organism: Picea mariana; assembly: GCA_032191745.1. Taxonomy (NCBI): domain Eukaryota; kingdom Viridiplantae; phylum Streptophyta; class Pinopsida; order Pinales; family Pinaceae; genus Picea; species Picea mariana. The sequence continues at coordinate 129,553 of JASDQU010738727.1, forward strand.
AAATAATGAGGGGATGAAATAAAACAATTTAAGAAATCAACGAAAATAAAATAAATCTAAAGAATTAATACAATACACATGTGTACAAAGAATACCAAATTAGAATTTAAATTAAGAAATGAATAAAGCATAAAAGAATGCGTAAGCATAGAAAGGTATCTAGAGTCTAGTTAATACTATTATAACTAGAGAACAATCATATTTTTCTCAACTCAGTTTTAGAAAGGCGTCATTCATTAATTGAAAATAAAGGGAATAAAGAGACAACTAGGAGTTATTTTAGGAGCGATTTTAGGATGGATGAGGGAAATTAAATTTTAATTAAATTAAATTGTGGATTTACTCTTGCAACTAAGGGAACGGGTGACAAGTGTATGGGGGGAATAATTCCTAATTAATTTAAAAAAAAATGAATTAAATGTGCAAATGGAAAGGTGTCACTAAAGAAATTCTATAAAACAAATGACCGAGATGAATAATGGACACTGTAATGTCCCCACTTTGGGACATCATCACAAGGCAGAGACTTATGATGACCAGAGTAGCCAGATGGATGTTATAGCAAGTACAGGGGTATTTGAGAGGCTTTGTAGGGTCCAGTTGGCATTTATCATCATATTCCATCATTATGAGCCATTCCACACAGGTTGGCTTTGGTTTCGTTCCATTCCGACGATTTCCATGATTTTGACTATTTTGAGCTATAAGTTAATTGAAATCACTGAAGAGGGCATTTTGGGCACATTACTTGGAGGAACCTCTCAGTGTAATAGCTCATTGGAATCGGGAGGAGCAACACTACAGGATGGGATGGCTAGAGGTGACTTTTAGTGGCT
>JASDQU010738727.1:135462-171808 GCA_032191745.1 Picea mariana
CTTTCTCTTGAAGAATATAGCAAAGGATTGGTTGGGTTTTCTTCCCTTGTTGAGAAGGGTTTCCTAGGATACTTCTTGTGTACTTGTGCATGGTGTTTCTTCTTGTGATCTTGGTTGTTACAACAAATTGTTTATGGTTTAAGTAAAATGATAAAATGGAATGAAACTCATGCTTAAGCCTAGCTTATTGAAAAATCAGCATGGTTTCATAGCATAGGTCTTGAAGAACCCATTGCATGAGCATTAAAGAAGTCGTCCTCTCTTTTCTGCAAATCTATACCGCCCTCTAGGGTTTCTGCAAAATCCAGACAACCCTCTTTTGTTTGGAATTTTCAGCACTTTACATTTGGACGTTGGGGATGAAATTTGGATAAGGGTGTACAGCCTCCCTCAGCGCACCTCCAGAGACTCTCAAACTGAAATTCTGAGGATTTTGGATTTTTGGCTCTAGGGTTCCTAGGGTTTTGCAATCTTCCGCATAATTTTTTATTTTAGGGTTCCTACAACTCATTGAAGGAACGTTTCAACTCAACAGTATTCTTGTGACACTCTCAAAGCTTATTGTTGGTAGTCATAAGCCCAACAAAACCTAAGGTTTCTAGTCTAACCTAGCCATTAGGTTTTCTAAGTCCAGTTGACAAGAGTTTGTGAAGAAATATGAAAATATGAAAAACATAACCTTAGTGGAAGATAGGCTTGATGGATCAAGCAACTTCAACTCTTGGAAGTCAAGGCTTCAGATCACCCTTGAAGAAGATGATATTTTGAGTGTGATGCAAAAGACTTTACTAGAAACAACTACTGATGAAGAGAAAAAAATAAGAAGGGAAGAAGATGTCAAAGCAAGGAAAATAATCATCTAGTCAGTAAGAGATCATCTCCTACCTTGTATTTCCAACCTGAAGACAACTTATGAAATGTATGAAGCACTAAAAGATATGTTTGAAACTGACAACACCCTCAGAGCCCCTACCTTAAAGGGCTAACTTCAAAGTACCAAGATGACAAAAGGTGATACAATTTCTACCTTCTTTATGACGATATCAGAGATCAAAGATTATCTAGGTGCCATTGGAGAAATCATGTCTGACAAAGAACTTGTCTTATCCATTATCAACAATCTTCCAAAACATTGGGAACCTTTTCTTCAAAGCATCAATGGAAGGGAAAAATTACCCACTTTTGATTGTCTATGGACATACTATACTCAAGAAGAACTTAGAATTGGAAATAGAGGAGTGGAAGACTCCCCCGATGACAACCATGCTCTTGCACTTCACACAAAGAAAGGAGGAAGATTCAAAAGAAACTTCAGAAAAACATTCAGAGATGAAAAGACTCCATTAGCTTCAAGTCATAATCAGAGAAAAGATGTTTCAGAGATCCAGTGCTTCAACTATGACAAATATGGACACCATGGAAGAAATTGTACAACCAGGAAGAAAGGAAAACAATATGCTTCCACCGCTGACATTGATCCAGACCCACCTAAAAAGGATGAAGATAAGAGTGATGAGACTTACTTCCTCTAAACCAAATACAGAATTGAGCATGAATGCAGACCTAGGTAAATTGTTTGATCATTAAACTTATAGTTGATTGCATTCTAAATAAGTGAAGGGTATTATCTCTAGTATGGGATCCCTCATGACTTGGACCATTATCCTTGGTACGGAAGTCCAAAACTTATTGATTGATTATTATACTAGTCAGTAGAGCACCTGAAGACATAAAATATATAACAAACAAGTAAAACAAGACATCCATCCTTCATACTTCAAAGGGAGTTACTTGACTCAGAGGGAGTCAAACAAAATTATAATAAGGAAGAGATGTTGCCTTCTCCCTTTCAACAATTCAGAGGGAGACATACATTATTCTAGTTGATCCAGTTGCTTCAGTTGATATTCCCAGAGATATTACAGTAGGGTATAAAAGGCATGCCTAGTCTCGCCAAACTCTACAGGAGGCAGAGGAACATACAAAGCCCCTCAAGGCACATCCCGAGAGAGCAAAGAGATTTTCGAGCTACCCTTCAACCTTGAGCCACATCATTGATTATGAGCCTTCTTGTCATGGAGAAGTGACAGGTGAACAGGTATGGAAAGATGCCATGACAGAAGAATACCATTATATATTAAAGAATGATGTATGAGATATTGTTCCAATACCATAAGGGAAGTTTGTGGTGACTTCCAAGTGGATATATAAGATCAAGAATGCAGCTGATGGAAGTGTTAAGAAATACAAAGCGAGATATATAGCTAGAGGATTCCCACAAACAAAGGGAGTTGTCTATGATGAGACATTTGATCCAGTAAACCCGATACACTTCCATCCATAATACCATTCATGAGTTGGAAACTACATCATATGGATGGATTCTTGATGAGTTTGGGTTTCAACTGTTGTTGATCCAAACCTATATTATTACATTGTTGGTGATGAAAGCTTGATTTTCATGACTTATTCAGGAAGTTGTGTTGTTGGATACAAGCAAGCTTTAACTTATGATTTCGAGATGAAGGATCTAGGTATGATGCACTACTTCTTGGGACAAGAAGTATGACAAAGTACCAATGAGAATTTTCCTAAGTTAAGGAAAATATATGATGATGATCCAGACAAGATTGATCCACAATTGATTGGATCACTAATGTATCTGGTTAACACCAGACCTTATTTATGTTATGCAATGAATGTACTTAGTCAATTCATGAGTCAATCAAGACAGACTCATGAGATATCAGTAAAACATGTATTGAGATATATACGAGGCACAATTGGATATGGCCTGAGATATGCCTCCAGTGTGGACTTGAGTTTGCAGGCATATGCCGATACATATTGGGCAGAGAGTACAATTGACCGAAATAACACATCTGGTTGTTGTTTTTCCTTGAGGTTTTCCATGGTTCCTGGTGCAGCAGGAAACAAAGCTTTGTGGCCTTGAGTACCGTAGAAGCAGAGTATATAGCATTGAGTGTGGCAAACTGTGAAGCAATGTGGCTTCATAAGACTCTGACAAATTTATTTGATCATGAGATGGATTTTATTATTATAACCAGAGCTGTGTGAAGCTCTTTGAGAACCCCGTGTTTCATGATAGATCAAAACATGTTCAGATAAAATATCATTATATCAGAGACATGGTGCAGAGGAAAGAAATACATGTGAAATACCTTCCTACACATGAGCAGATTGTGGATATCTTCACCAAACCGCTTGCCAAAATGAAGTTTGAGTACTTCCGTGAGAGACTTGGCCTGGTGACGATTACCTCCCTAGATGAGAGGGAGTGTTGATGATTACATCCAAGACGAATTTCAAGTACTTTCGTGAGAGACTTAGCCTAGTGGAGAATGCATTTCTAGCTGAGAGGGAGTGTTGATGATTACAACTATGTGAGATATCCTCCAAAATATAGACTAAGTGAGTCAGCCTAAGAGAGAGCCCATGAGTTTGGTGTTCCCATGAGATGGGTGTGTTTTTCCTCTCTGAGATAGAGAAGGAACTTTGTGTACCCCTGTGTGGGTTGAGGAATCTCATGATTTGGGTGTGCCCGTGAGATGGGTGTGTGGTTCATCTCTAAGACAGAGATGGAACGTTGTGCCCCTGTGTGAGGTGGTGAAGCCCATGCGTTGGGTGTGTCATTCCTGTCTGAGACAAAGATGGAATGTTTTGTTCCCATGTGTAGGGAAACCCATGAGTTGGGTGTGTGGTTCCTCTCTAAGATGGAGATGGAATGTTGTGTTCCCCTGTGTGGGGAAGCCCATGAGTTGGGTGTATCGTTTTGAGATAGAGATGAAACGATGTATTGGCATCCTTTGTGTAGAGAGTTGAGATGATGTGATACTCCAGATGATTCTCATGTGTAACGCAATGAGAAAGAGATCTGTTGAGTCGAACGTGCTTATGGCTGAGCATAGGTGAGCATGATCCTAGTGGTTGAGCACTAGTGAGTGTGGTTCTCCTGTGAGACATAGTGAGATAGAGATGTGGACATCCTTGTGGCTCAGAACAGATGGATGTTCCCCTAGTGGTTGAGCACTAGTGGGTGTATGAGATCCCTTGCTATATTGTACAAAGAGTCAGACTTACCTGTAACCCTATTTGTGATGTAAAGGGTACAGGTCGACCCCACCATAAAGTGAAAGATAATTAATGTAAAATATAATTAATATGGTAATTATTAATTATATTATAAGTTATTGAGGTCGTCCATGTTGTTCCAATAGACACTACTATTGACATGTTTAGTCTAATATAAATAAAGGTAAATTCCCCATTGAGGAATCATATCACAAGTGTGAGTTTGGAAATTTCAGCAAAGATTTGTTCTTGGGAAAAGTGCACACTTCTCTTGGGCACTAGTCTTATAGGGTTTGTGAAGAACCCTTTTGTGTGCTAGTTATTTATGGTGGTGGAGGTATTTCTCTTGAAGAATATAGCAAAGGATTGGTTGGGTTTTCTTCCCTTGTTGAGAAGGGTTTCCCAAGATACTTCTTATGTACTTGTCCATGGTGTTTCTTCTTGTGATCTTGGTTGCTGCAACAAATTGTTTATGGTTTAAGTAAAATGATATAATGGAATGAACTTCATGCTTAAGCCTAGATCATTGAAAAATCAACAGATGCATTGGTTGCGTTGTTATGGACTACAATGATGAGTCGCTTGTAATGATTTAATTATGATGTTATTGATTAGGTGCTACTATGAATTATGTGTTGGCATTAATTTCCTAATGGTTTTAAAATAAAAATTACCTTTTGTGCTTCGCTTTCCTATTCGTAACAGAGGGGTCGTTATAATCAATCTGAATTCCATTATAACACACGCTAGATCACCTTATGCAGATTAAAGGTTATAATTTTTTGCTTCACTGAGTTATATCATATTCTAATTTTTAGGTCACCATCATCTTCTACTCGTCAAGACTTTTCTAGTGATATAAAAGTTTACTCATTTTCAGGTTCGGGCTACAAAAATATGGTCCCTGAAATTTTTTGTACTATTTTCATATTTTAATGACATGGCAGATGATCTAACTCCTAAATTCAACGTGTCATCTATGCCACCTGACCTCTCTATTAGAAATGTTCATGTGAAAACCCTTTCCATGTATGACTTGGTGCTTGCATGGAATACATTTGATGTATCAATCCTACATGACCTGATACGTGTCAATTGATGTGTCCAATCCCAGATGTCATGTGACGTGTCTCTCTTCAACCCGCAAGACTATTGAACTTTCCCCTTTGATTTTTCCTCATCAGAATGTCAAGTCAGTAGCCTTTACGATTTTCCAGTATCCCACAAGATGCAAAACTAGCAGGGTTACCTTTTTCTTATTTTGAAACTCATAGCCCACAAGCTTTGCAGGAAAGACATCACAAACTTTTCTCATTAGGGTCACAAGGTAACTACACATGTAATATTACTGCAGCCTATGAGTTGCAAGCCTCACAGGAGATTCTTCACTGAATGAATCTGTCAAAGTGTTAAGATATGACTTCTTCACGCAAGACTTTCTCCTCATGAAACTTTCACCCGTGATCCTATCGGATTTTCCCTTCCCACAAGGATTTTACTGCGACACTTTACCATGAGGGACTTTTTCCGCAACACTATCAGGTCCTCATCAGAGTCGATAATTTCACTTTCGAAACTTACCTTTCAAATTTTTTCTGACAGTGAGGATTTCCCTATAATACTATTGAACTCTCCCTTCCCGCAAACCTAAAGTATCACTTGTGCTAGCTCACCTCTTTATCATCTTCTAGATCACTTCCATGTCATATTGGATTGCTAACATGGTATAATGGTTTTCCTACTTGGATAGGTTGCGTGTTAGGTCCTAAAAGGTTATTATATACGTTGTGATCCATTTCTCTAGTGGCTTCTCACACAAATTTTATTAGGAGGATTAAACTACATAAATCATTCATAGTTAAAACCACTGATGCATGTGGGATAAATCCCGAGCTCGTAGATCAACGATCTAAATTCGCTCGAGAAAACGATCAATGACTACTAAGCCATAATTTTCTATAAGCTATAACTCGAGCATTTGATGGTCGAATCAAGAAAACGAGACCTCAATGGAAATATTAGAGCATGAGGAATAATATGATGATGGTTTTTCGAACGCAATTCATCTTTAATTACTTTAATTTTAACATATGTCAACATCTCTACCTTTTTTGTCGAATCCATGTATTTTCATCACATATATTTATTTTTATTGTTGATTTGGCAGGAATGCATAGGAGAGGTAGGGCCAGATTTTCGAGGAAGAATACAAATTGTGGAGATGGACGAGATTAAAGGATCTTTGATACAAAATAAACATCAAATTTCATGTGGACTTGAAGGAATCATAATCAATTAAAGGGAATGAAAAGAAAATCGAAGTATGTGTAACATAATTGTAATTAATCTCCTTCTTTGAAGGGATCAATTAGAAGAAGATTATTGACTCAAACTTTTGAGAAAATTAGGTTATAAAAGGAAAACATGTCTATAGATAGAGGGGGGTTGGATTTTCTTGCAAAAAGGCTTGGAATTATGAGATTCTACTTGTATATTTGTATCAGTCTGAGAGGGAAGAAGAGGCTGAAATCCTTGTGATTTTTCTTACATATTTTTATGAAGAGAAAGAGAGGGGTTTTTTCTGGTGTGAAGAGTTCTTTTTATCAGGAATTCTTACGAGAGGTTGAAGCTTTGTATTAAAACTATATATTTTTATCATCTTTGGTAATAAACTTAAGGCCTAGATTGTTTTGGAGAAATTTTCCCAAGTGAATGTAAAGTTGTGTTTTCTACATTACTGTGAACTATAAAAATTTATCATTCATGTTTTCATGTGAAACTATTTTCACAATTCAGTCAAATTCTTCAATTCGATCATATATTAGATATGAGAGTACATTTGTTGTAATTTTACAAATAACTATTTATTCAGAAAATAATTATATATGTATGTGTGCTTAATATATTTTTGAATCATGTGAACTAATTCCTTAGATTTAATAATTAATCATTTTGTCTTGTTTCTGATCTCATTACATTTTCTCCTTGCTATCTAGGATATATTAGTTAGATAAAGTATTTATTAGAAATAACATATATACTATATATAGTTAGATTTTAGGTATTTTAGATTGATTATTTCAAATCAGATCAATATTTAAATCATATCCAACCCTTTTTGGTGGCAACCAAACCCACATACCGGAGGAGATCGTCATCCCAAACGAGAGTGAGTCTAATTAGGACTTGTCATTAGGTGATTCTCCATCATTGTTTGTGGTAGGAATTTTTTCGACCATCAACACACTAACCACGCTACGAGTGGTCAAAAATGGAGTTGGAGTATGGTAAGGCATCTTCTAATCAAGGGAAAGTGCAATTAATGTGCAATTAATATGAATCTTGACCTTGCATAAAGGAGGCATGTTGAAACAATTGCAATAAGAGCTATAACATGACTATGTATTAGGCATACTTGCACATTTCCTAGGTTAAAACTAATTAAACTGTTTATGTGTGAGTGTGCTTATCTCTACAAAATGTTCGAGTAGTTGGAGTATTAGAGTAGAGATTGTGTATATAGTGTCCAATCGTATGCATCATAATGATAATATTATTTAAATTTTGACAAGATGTTATATAAATTAAAGGCATGCATTTCACCTCGTTAGGATAAACTATGACATGGTTGGTCATGATTTTGATTACCTTTTGGAAATCCTAGGCACAAATGGCATTGTGCTACCATGCATCCCCACCTATACTATTGATCTAAGAAAGATGGTAATCTAATAATTGTAATGTATCATAATGCATGTGGTTTAGGTCAAAATTGGTCTCATTGAAGCTATCAATAGGAGAAAAAGCTATGTTGATGTTTGTGTAACCAAAATAAATGTTAACGTAGGGGACACAATCTTCCTATGAGTTATAATATATTGAAGTGCAATCAAATTTGGCAAGGGTGCCACACTATTTTATGGTTTGATTAGACCATTGAAAAACCTTGAGAAGATCAAAACAATCATATATCGACTTGCATTCCCATCAAGCCTACACAATGTGTATAATTTAATGTCCATTTTAGTTTCATATTGGTATGTATCAGACACACTCCATGAAATAAAAAGAGTGATTTTTCAGGTTACCAACATGAGGTCATTCTAATCTAAGCAAGTAAAAATATTATATATATGGCCTCAACTTGTTTTGATCAAGTGAAGGTCTAGTGGAACTAGTATAGCCCAAGATATGCTATCAAGGAAGACACATATAAATTGCATCATGTTTGTTCCTTATCATGTCGTGAATGACCATAACTTCAAGAAAATGTTTCTCAAGGGTTGGTATATGTAATGTCCCACATTTTGTCCTGGAAAATTATTTTTACTTATTTAATTATTTCCTTGTTTAAGTATTTGTTCAGACTAGCCAAATTAAGAAAGACATTCAACATGTGGACATCTAGACATATTTATGTGTTAACAATATATTAATTTACCATTATATCTATACAAGGATGATAGTTATGTGATTCCATTTGAACATGTAATTAAAATTTTATATTTCCATACATGGTTACCAGTCCTAGAGTTTATGTTATGTATGCATATGGATACAATACATGATGTAAATGAATATTTGATGCTTGATTGAATTTTCATACATAAGATGGGTTTTCACATGAAATTGTTATATATATATATATGTGGTTGTGATCCATTAGTAATCTAACCTACAATTTGATGGCCTATGCAATATTTGAATGGTTGTAGTGCCAAGGTAACCTAGATCTCATGGACATCAGGAAGATAGCCACATGTTATTAATTTTACTTATGATTTAATTTATATTCATGGGTAAGTGTTGTAATCTAGGGAAAAGTAGGGGATTGTTACCAGTAGTTCATCACATAAGAAAGTATAGAATAACATACTCATACATATAGACAAAGACATACACAAAGTAGTGGAAGCCCAAAGAAAAAAAATGTATTGTATATAGATGCATCAATACAACACAACATAGAAAGTTTATCTGGTACATGATTTTCTATTTATACTTACACATTCAGTTACCAGGAATTTGTAACTACTTAACTGCTTGGGTCAGTTGGATAACAGGGACTTTGGCCGACTTATATTTTCAACTTCGGTAGTCGACCAAATAATTCTTAGTCGACTGTCGAGTCCAGTCGACATAGTCGACTAGCCCTTACAACATCTCCACCCACCTCAATTCCTTGCTTGTCCCGGGCGAGAGGGCTTCATGAAAAATTTTCTTTTACATTATTTGTTTTACAAAATGAGAATGAGAGAGAGAGAGAGAGAGAGAGAGGAAAAATTTTCTAGTGCTTGAAGAAGTTATGTAGCTATATCTAATTGTCCTGCTGGAATTGTTTGGGGGCGTTGATCAACTTGACTACCTCTTTTGTTCTGCTCTTTGGGTTAGCCTCAAATTTTGTTTGGAGTATGTTATGTGCCATTTGTTGTACGTGTTGAATAAATTCATGTCATGCATTGATTGATTGTTGTGCTTCCAAAATTAATGTCTTCATTTGTCATAGGTGATTCATTTTTTTTAATATCTCTACCTCCTGCACTATGGTCGAGTCCATGTCGACTTGTTGTTCTGCTTGTTGAATATTGGTTCTAACTTGGTCGAATTAGTGGACTACAATATCAGTCTCTGTCTTTGATTTATGGCCTTCCCTTTTCCATTCTTTCTCTTGTTGTGCTGGTTGTGTTTTCAGTACTTTGTCCTTTGCCAGCTGGTTTGTCAGGGCATCCTTTATCTTTATATTGGTTGTGGTGTTTCTTATTCTTTCTACACTTTCAACCATGTATTTTTGTTCCCTATGATTGATATATGTATCTGTAAAGTATGATGGCCAATTACTCACCACCGAATTAAGATTGATTGCATGTTTGATGTTGTATTCCAGGTTCTTCCTGAATTCTTTAAAATTAATATATTCTTCAGTCAAGATGGTATTTTTCTACTCATGTAGTATTTTATTCACATTGATTGCTAGGCGGTTTTGTTTCTCTATGCTCTCCTTTTCCTATCGGAGGAGGTCGACTTGTTGTTTCCATTATGTGTTATCTCTCACGAACCTTTCGACTAAGTATTTAAAAGCTACCATGGGGCTCTTAGTCTCTAGCAGTTTCTCCATCCCTAAATGCTTCATGACTTCCTCATTGCATTCTTGTAGTATTTTCCTTTGATACTCCTTTATTTTCAACAACTGACTTCCTTCCTTAATAACTTTTTTCCACCTCTTTGTTGATTCTTTTGAGATGGCTTGATTTAAGTCGAATAGGAAATGGTCAGATATTTTTTTTGGGTCGAGTGTACTTTCAATAACTGATCCAGACAGGCTTGATGGTCGAGACATTTTGATGATGATTTTTGACGCTTTATTTTTCTTACTATTTTTTTATGTTTTTGTCGACCCCCCCTCTTTATCTTGACCCCGTGTTTTTTGTTATGCAGATGAGTGAGTCTGATTGACAATGTTCCCTTTTGTTGATTCCTCATGTCGTTTATGTTGTGTTTCTTTTTGCAAGGGGGGTTGTTAATCTTGCTTTAGTCCTTGTTTTGTATCCTTAGTCGTGGGGTTCTTTGGAAGGGATTCCTCTGTATGTTCTTGCCTTTGTTTTTATTCATCCAAGTTAAATTTTTGCTCCACTTGTTCTACTTTTGTGGATATGACTAACATTGTATCTATTGGCTTTGATTCATGAGTATCAACGTCTTGGGTGCTAACTTCCTGGGGCCCGACCTGCTCCTGTAGATTTTCAAATGGATGTATTGACTGTGTTGTTTCCTTTGCGATTGACTCATGCTTCTCTAGCTTATCGATTTCAATCTCTTTGTCGACTGATGTTGATAGTGGATATGACTTTGTTGCTTCTGAAGAATGTTCTACAATAAGTTGTCTTTTCTTCTTTTTTTGTGATCGTTCCTCAATTATCGGTACTGGCTCGACTGGTGGAGATTCTCTTGTTAAGTTAATTATTGAGCTAGTCATTCTTTTCTTGCTTGGTGTCGACTTTCTTCTAAGTTCTGAAACTGTGTGCACCTTCATGGTTTGTTTCGGGGTGAAAATGGTCTCTTGGCTATCAAGGATCTTTTGCTTCTTCTTCCCCCTTGTTTCAATTTGTTGGATCGTAGCTTTGATTTTCTTAACTTATTATTTTTCCTTTTTTCTTTTTTCTATAGCCTCCTTCATTGTTGGGCCAACTAATGAACCCAAAATTTTATTCATGGTAGTTGCCTCCTATCAGGTCTGCCTCTTTGATTGCTTGATTTTTTCAACAATTTTACTTGTTATACTAACCAACTTTCCTTGGATTATTGGGTCGTCAAAATCAATTACTTCCTGAGACTGGAAAGTTTCCCTCCAGATATGTTCTGTGTCGAATGAAAGTTCTTCAACTTCAATCGCCTTTTTCCCTTTGTCTCTTTTTTCTGATAGCTTTATTTTTGCGGGGAAAGTCCTTGGAAGAGTCATTTCCGATGTTTCTAGGTCTTCCACAAAAGGAATAGTGTATAGCTTTGCTTCTCTTTCCTCTTCCTGCTCTACGTTGATAAGAGAAAATACCATCGGCAGGCCCAATTGAACAATTTTAGGGGGTATTTCCAAGTCCTCTCCTATATATCTTTATAAATCCTCGAAAATTTGCTCCATTGTTGGTTGGTAGTGTAATTCATTGGGTTCTGGGGCCAACTCCACTCCACACCAATTTTTTGTGAAGTCAAGTTCCAATTGGATATGGAAAAGCCCAACACACTATTTATTCAACTCGCCATTTATGTGAGGCGTTATTGGAGTTGCCAATACATAGTCGAAACATTTATTGCGAGGGTATCTATCTAGAGGCACCAACATCTTTTGCTGCAAAGATTCTATATTTTTCCATTGATAGTACTTTTTTTATTGTAAAGAATGGGTCACTGACCGGGCTATACTATTCCATTGCGATCCAAATTAGTAAAGAGGGGAATTTAATCACCTTACTCAATTCCTAGAATTCCTTGCATTTTGTACAAATAATGTGGGCCAAGTACTCAGCCCCGTTGAAAACCTCCAGCTTCTAAAATACTTGATTGATCAATTATACCATAGTCATTTTTATGTCAAACGTCTGACCTGCTGGTGTGAAACGCAATCCATCTGGCACATAGGTATAATATTTTTTTGATGATGAGGCCCTTTGAGTTCTTGGTTGTTGTTGTCTCGGTTAGAAAATGCATACACTCATTTCCATTGGTGGTTTTTGGTACACTAACCCATGTCTTCGGAATTCCTGTGATTCTATATATAAGGCCCCATGTGATTATTATTGGTTCTTCCAACTAGACATATCATTCATGGTACCGACTAATTATGAATTTAGTTTCTTCTTCCTTCTAGCGACCAAATTCGATGACCTACGGTGCTCCTAAGAGGTGTTTGATTCCTACATTTTCTAGGAATTATGTTTTGGTCTTCTAGTGGTCGTCCTCCATCCCCCATTCTGTGAAGTTTTTCCATTGTGTACTCCAGTCCATCTCCTCTAGCAGGGATTGTTAGATGTTTTTCATCTGTATTTGCAGTGACATTGTGGTATCTCTATCAAAATTTTGTCTTGACCTTGGTTCTTCCACTGTATCTGAGACTTGACCTCTCATTCTCAGCATATATGAATTGAGTTCAACCATAATAAGAAATTCTGGGGAAATTATGGGTTTGTTTGTGTGCTCAGACGGCTCTATTCTCTGTTGCGAGGGAGAGAATAACAATGATGTGAATTCGTAGGTGTCCTCTAGATTTATAGCCAGAAGCGATGAATACAGATTAAATGTGGTCATTTGTTCCATAGAATCATATGCCTCGGTCATAATTTTTGATGGGTTGGTCGACTCATATGAGGGGACGTTTAGGCTAGTGCCTAGTTGGAATGCATGTGAGTCTTGTCGAGCATTAATTGTAGTCGTTTCCAATATATTTTCATACATTTAAAGTCTATCCACAGTTATATCAGTGTTTGTGCAACGATCTTCTACATCGCTTCGATCATTAATGTTTATATCGTGCTTGTTAGTCGTTTCTTGGTGTGGGTTAAGTGCATTGTCCTTTCTGGAGTCATTATTTTCATGGTCAATTTTTCCTCATTCCTGATCGACAAAGTCTCCTCTGTTGATCCTTGGTCAATACATGAATCAACCGACAATTGATTTTGTATTATCATGTTTTCTATTGTCACTTCTTCTTGGTCGATTGTCTTGAAAATTATTCCACTCATATGTTTTATTGTAATTTCCCTTATCTGTATGACGACTTCACTCACTTGATTGGGATATTCCTCGATCAATTGTCTGTCACTTCATGAGTATGTGTCCCAAGTCTGGAGATGGGGTGCAACATCCCTAGCCACCCACAGGTTGGGGTATGCTACCTACAAGCCCACCCTTAGACTTAGTACTCTTACTGATACCTTCTTTAATTAATAGAATGCATAATATACAAGATTTAGCGACATGCACAACAATATCCAACAAGCATGCATAATCTAAGATTTAGTTAAACGATAATTAAAATACACAATGGAATACATTCATACACAGATAATAATATCACAACATAGAGCACTTATCTTTATAAAAAGGTGACACCAAATGGCTACAGACTAAGGACATTCCACCCAACCGTAGATACCACTGCTCCAAATCTCAACAACAATGTCACCCCCAAGCCAGGGCTATGAATCCACAAGGACGATTCCAAAGTGTACTTGGGTTCCCAAACCAGTCAACTCTCAATCTCTCTTAGGTTTCCCAACACCCACACCAATCCAAGTACCCAGCTCTCTTCTACCCTTCCTGTACCTCCCCAAGAGAATGGACCTCCACCCTTCTCTACCACGCAGTCCCTCATGTAGTCCTTCTCCTTATTTTCCAGAACCTCCAGCACAGCTGGTCCAAAATCTCAATGTTAGAACTCTCAGGACTCACAATTGTGATCAAAACAAGGCATAGGCCAACGCATCTCAGACATGTAGGCCCTAGTTCATGGCTGGATTACACCAATGACCATCACAACCAACTATCCCATAGATAATTCTTCAGCAGTTTGGTTCCCTTTCCCAAGCCAAGACGCAGGTGAGGATGGATCAATGAATGGGTAAGTGGGTGCATGAAATTGCATGAGGGAAATGAATGAACGTACAGGAAATCAACGAACAAGCCATCATTTGAACCTCCCCATCAGACCAGAGGTGGGTTTAAGTAACTTCGTGGGGAATCAAGAACCCCCTGGCCTTCCCCAAGAAGCTCACGTAACCGATCCACTCCCTTAGGAAAAAAGGGTAATTAAGATAGGAATAAACATTTATCCCTTCAAGCCCCCTCTCTTATGGAATCATAGCCCCATATAACTCTAGTCCTTGTCCGTCTAGTAGCCAATGATGTGTTTATTATTAAAAATGATCAAAACATTACATTTCTTGGGCATACTAGCCCTTTAATAATTGTTTGGGCACCCTGGCCTCTCAGCATTGTAACAATACATTATTTAAAATGGGGGTTCAAAACCTGGGGTGTTACATCCCCTCCCTCTTATTTTGGCACTATCCTAAGTGCATATACAAAATAGAGATCAAAATCTCAAATTTATTCAAAAAGTTGTGGGTACTCTGCCCGCATGGCATCTTCATGCTCCCAGGTAGCATCTTCAGGATCGTAGTAGGTCCACTGAACTTTTACTAACTCTATAACTCGATTCCAGAGCATTTTTACCTTTTTGTCCAATACCCGCACTGGATGAACTTGAAAGTATGCCTTTGTCTCTACCTGAATCAAATGCCAATCAATAACATGGTTAGGGTCACGTACATATTTATTTAGTAAAGATACATGAAATACATTATGCACATTCATGGAAGCAGACAATGAATCATGTATGAAAATGGCCCTATTCTGTCCAATATTTCAAATGGACCACAGAATCTGACTGCCATCTTTGTACAACTACCCAATTTCAATGAGATTTTCTTAGGCTTCACTTTCAAAAGTACATGCTCTTCTACTTTAAATTCTCTAGTTGTCATGTTCTTGTCTGCATAAAATTTATGTCTATCCTGAGCTACCTTTAAATTATGCTTGATCTTAACCATCTGGTCTTCCATGTCCTCTAGCAACTTTGGACCAAGTACCACTCTATCTGTTGGGTTGTCCCAGCTTACTGGAGTATCGCATTTCCTACCATACAAGGATTCAAATGGGATCATTCTCAATGAATTTTGATACCCATTATTATATGAAAACTCAACCAAGTGTAAGTAATCTTCCCACTTAGATGGCTTATCCATCACATACATTCTCAACATGTCTTCAATTATTCGATTGACCCTCTCTGTTTGCTTATCGTTCTGGGGATGATATGTGGTGCTAAAGTTTATATTTGTGCCAAATCCTTTAAACAATCCCCTCCATAAATTGGAGGTAAACTTTGTATCTCTATTCGAGACAATTGTCCTGGGTATCCCATGCAACCTAGCAATTTCCTTCATGAAAAATTCTGCAATATTTGTCGTTGTATGTGTTGTCTTCGTAGGCACAAAATGAGCAGCCTTTGTTAATTTGTCAACCACCACCATGATTGAATCATGTTTCTTATTCGTTATGGGTAATCCTGTGATGAAATCGATGGTGATCACTTCCCATTTCTTCTCTGGAATTGGAAATGGTTGTAGCAAACTTGTTGGGTGCCTATGCTTAGCCTTCACCTTCTAACATTCCATACATCAAGCGGTGTAATCAACAACATTCTTCTTCATTCCCAGCCAAAAGAAATGGCTTCTTACTGCTGTAATTGTTTTCTGGTAACTAGGATGTCTAGCATAAGGAACGTCATGCATTTCCTTCAGTACCAAATTCCTTATTTCTCTGGAACTAGGAACATAGATTATGTTTTTATGCATGAGTAATCTGTATTCCATTATCTCATACTCCTTTATTTTCTATTGTACATCTCCTTGTTGTAACTTTTCCTTTACCTGTAGATAATGCTTATCTGTAACAAGATCATATAAAAATATGTTCTTCAAGTTTGAATGATGCATACTGACAGTAGTAACATGCATGAGATGCACTCTTCTACTAAGTGCATTGACAACTTTATTCTCCTTTCCCTTGATATGCTTGATATCAAAGTCATATTCACTTAGATATTCCAACCATCTTGTTTTCCTGGCATTCAAGGTTGGTTGTTAAAAATGATACTTCAGGCCTATGTGGTTTGTCCTTAATTCAAATTTCTTCCCCATGAGATAATGCCTCCAGATCCTCAAGGCATGGACAATGGCAGCAAGTTCCAAGTTGTGGGTGGCATAGTTCCTCTCATGTTCCTTAATATTTCTGGACTCATATCCTATGACATGTCCATTTTACATGAGGAATCCCCCAAGTCCTTCCTTACATGCATCTGTACATACCACAAAACTTTCATTTGGGTAAGCAATCTTTAGCACAGGTGCACTAGTACGTAATTCCTTCAACATATTAAAATTATTTTCACACTTGAGTGTCCATTCAAATTTAGTTCCCTTCTTTTGCAAACAAGTGATGGGATGAGCAATCTTAGAGAACCCTACTATGAACCTTATGTAGTGTCCAGCTAATCCCATAAAAGATTGGATGCCTGACACATTTCTGGGTGTTGGCCATCCCCTAATGGATTTGATCTTCTTTGGATCTACTGATATGCCTTGCTCTGAAATAAAGTGCCCCAAGTAATGGATTTGATTTTGATAGAAATAACACTTAACTTGGCATACAACTGATGTTCTCTCAGTACTT
This sequence comes from Picea mariana, assembly GCA_032191745.1. NCBI lineage: Eukaryota > Viridiplantae > Streptophyta > Pinopsida > Pinales > Pinaceae > Picea > Picea mariana. The sequence continues at coordinate 152,338 of JASDQU010738727.1, forward strand.
GCAATACTAGTCTTAAGTGATGGTCATGCTCCTCTTCAGAGTTAGAATAGATAAGTATGTCATCCAAGAATACTATGACAAACTTATCCAAATAATTTCTGAATATGCCATTCATTAAGAACATGAATACAGTTGGTGCATTGGTTAGTCCAAATGGCATCACTACAAATTCATAATGCCCATACCTGGTCCTAAAGGTTGTCTTATGAATGTCTTCTTCCTTGATTCTTACCTGATGGTATCCTGCCCTCAGGTCAATCTTTGAAAATATATTTTCTCTTGTTAACTGATCAAAGAGGTCATCAATTCGGGGTAGAGGATACTTATTCTTTATAGTGTACTTGTTCAGCTATTGGAAGTCAATACACAGCCTCAAGGTTCCATCCTTCTTTTTGAAAAAAAGTAATGGTGCTCCACAAGGTGAAACACTTGGACGTATGTACCCTTTCTTCAACAATTCCTCCAATTGCATTTGTAATTCTTTTAACTCAAATGTGCTCATTTTGTAAGGTTTTTTTTTACACTGGGGCAGCTCCTAGCACTAAATCAATTGAGAAATATATCTCCCTCCTTGGTGGCAGTCCTGGTATTTCTTGGAATACATATTCAAATTCTTGTAGCACCGAGAAATATTCAAGGCTTGGACCCTTTGTATTATCTGGCTCTTCCAAATGAGCTTCATACAGTTGACATCCTTTCCTAAAACATATTTTCAGCTGTAAGGATGAAATATCCCTTATAGAGATGGGTCTTGGAACTCTTTCAAAGTGCTCTGTTTTCCATTTCCATCAAGACATGTAAATTTCTTGTTATGAAAATCTAGGACAACATGATGCTTGTCCAACCAATCTATTTTAATTAGAATATCATAAGACCCCAATGGTATGATATTTAGATCAATACTAATATTCACGCCATTAAGACTTATGGAACAACTTCTGACCATATCATGGATTCTTATTTTGGTTCCAGTGGCTAACTGAACCAAACTTGATTTTCCAAGTTTACTTTTCTCCAAATGTAATCTATCCACTATATTAGGATCAATGTAGCAATGAATTGTTCCTGAATCAATCAAAATAGCAACAGGTCAATTCATGATCTTACCTTCCACCTTGATCATATTGGACTGGTACTCTGCTTGTCAATTATTTAAAGCTGCATAGATTCTTTCCATATCTTCGATTTTTGTAGCCTCTTTGATGTTGTGCACAGTATTCACTCTATCTTTTATGTGTGGGAAATCCTTGTACATGTGATCTTCCTTTCATCCCTAGCATTGGATTAGCGGTCTTTGCCTTTTTCCCAAGGAATCTTCTTTCTTGAAATCCCTCTTAGCATATTGATCTTGATGATTCCTATTAGGCTCATTCTTATTGAAGGGAGGTTTGAATTCTTTCCTCCTCTAATCGAACTTCACATATTTCTTGTCCTTCCAAGATTTCTGCAAGGATTCTCTTCCCTCGCCTTGCTCATACATGTATTTATCCTTCCTGATGGCTTCAATCAAGGTCTTGGGATCATCATACTTTATCTTTTCCTTATAAAAGGTTGGTAGTCCACTTAGAAATCTTTGTATTTTCACTTTCTCATCAACAATGAACCTAGCATACTTTAACAATCCCAAGAACTTCTTCTCATATTATGCCATAGTCATGCTTCCCAATCGGAGTTCAAAGAACTCCTAAATTTTCTTGTCATAGAAATGCTCTGAGAGGTACTCCTTTTGGAAGTACTTCTTGAACTACTTCCAAGTGATCCTAATTTCATAAAAATGTTCCACTTTCATAAGTTGGTCCCACCACATTGCAACTTTTCCATGTAAATAGTAGGTGGAAATCATGGCTTCCAGGTTGGATGAATAGTTATGCAACTGAAAATATCTCCTGAGCCCAAGAAACCATGCTTTGACATCATCTTCCATTTCTCTTTCACCCTCAAAGGAAGGTGGCTTGAGCTTCCTCAACTCTCCTTATTTGGTGTCTGACAGGAGACACCTTTGGACTTCTTACGGGATCTTCCGATGCATAAAAGTTTCTTTTTTAGTAAGGAGGTGAGCAGTGTCCATGAGATCTTCTAGCACTTATGGAATAACCATATCTTCCACGATCATCCCTTCTTTCATGGAATCTACCTTCTTCCTCTTGTATTGAGTTTGATACCTTCTTCATTTGTCTCTGCAACTGATTTAATCTCTACAACACTCAAGCATTTATCTGACTTTTCTCTCTCATCAATCTCTCATTTTCTTCTTTGTAGCTCCGCACTTCCATCTTCAAGCTTCTTACCATTTCTATTAACGTTTCCTGCTCTCATTTTTCCTTGTGTCCATTGGACTCTGTCTCTGCTTTACCAACTCTGGTATTCTATACTTCAGCCTCATTATCCTGACTGGAGGCTCCCTTGCCTTCTTCTATTTACTCAATACACATCCTGAGTTGATGTGTTGAAACCCCTTAATTCTACAAAGTGTGCAAGCGACCATTTTGTTAGAATTATGCATATGATAAACAAAATTGCCAAACCATGCTACAAGACTCTTTCTTTTTTTGTTCATGAAGATCATATCTCCATTCTCCGAAAATAACAATGTCTTTTTATCCTTGGCTAACACAGAGTTTTATCCTGCACAGGCGCTTCCTTCAAACCACCTTCCCAGGTGACCACGACTAGAAACCATGGCTAAATCCTTCCTTAGAACTTTTCTGTCTCGAAGAAAACCAATTTGATCCTTATTCCTCCTTCCCTCAGCTCTCAATCTGCATATGACCATAGCCATGACCCTGCACTTAGTTGAAAAGGTGATTGTCCAAAGCTTCGAGACTTCAAAACTTTCAATCAAGACAGGATCAACGGTCCTCATCTTCTTTCATGATCAACGATCAAGATCCACTTTGAGGCTCTATGCTTCAGGAGACTCAACTTTCCTCACTTGCCTCCTCCCGGAATGATTTTACCTGGAGTTCATGATCTGACAATGAGTGTCCTCCCACAGATCAGTGGTCGTGAATCACTTTGGTTCTTCGAGCTTCAAAAGTTTCAAAACTTCCTCCTGCACTTTCTCTTGGAGTGCTTTCACCCGAAGTTGATGATCCTTTGACGTGTGTCTTTTGGAATCAACGGTCAATATGTACTCTGGCCTTCAGGCCTTTGGGAGATTTCGACCCAACACAACCTATCACATCTTTCCCCTACTGGAGTGCCCGGTCCCTAGACTATACGATTTGCGTGATGTGGAGAAATAATGGAAGCGGACACATGGCCCAATCAGGTGGGTGACATATGTCACATTCTAACTAACTTTTGAATACTCCAAATGCCCAAAACTTACTAACACGTGGCACACATCCCACGTTTCCATGTCATCCCAGGTGACATTCGCAAGCCACATCACTTCAAAATTCCATGATCCACATCAACTCTAGGTGATGTCATCATGCCCCATCACTTCGGCTCTTCAGGCTTCGAGACTTTAGGAGTTTCCATACTAGAACACTTCCAATTCTCTTGAACTCTAAATTCCCGAACTAGCCAATCTGTTGCTATGTGTCCTTCTAGATTAGGCGACTAAGATTACCTTTGGGTCTTCACCCAAAGTCCACGGATCTGCACCACATGTCCTCCTTAATCTGATGGTTGAGGCTTACTTCAGGTCTTTAGACTTCCGAGATCTCAAATTTCAAAACTTATCTGGCCCCACTGGATTTTATCTGAAGCCCTGGATCTGGTGACGTGTGGCTCTCGACAGATCAATGGTTGAGATCCTTTTAGTTCTTTAGGTTTTGAAAATCTCAAACTTCAAACCTCCTCAGAGTACACGGGATTCTGTCGTGTGTCCTCTTGAATCAGATGATTGAGGCTTACTTCAGGCCTTCACCAGAAATCCACAGATTCACGCCACGTCTCTTCTGGATCAGACGACCCAGATTTACCTCGAATGATCCAATGCTTGAGATCTATTTCAGATGATCGAATGATAGAGATCTATTTTGGATGATTGAACGATCGAGATTTACTTCAGCTCTCTGTCTCTCTGGGCTTCGGGAGTTTCAAATCTCAACTGAAAACCTCTCAAACAAATTTCTCTGGAGTTACTGATCTGCTAACACGTACCTCTTAGTGATCGATGGTCAAGATATAATTTGGTTATATGGAGTTTCGATGTTCGAACCCTAACATGTCACATCACTTACTTCCTTTCAAGTTGTGAGGGAATGCATCGGCGGTTCAGAGTAACCCACTTTTCGCCCCACAATTCTCCTAATCCTAACATGCAACCCCTTGGTGAAACCGTGGTTTGGATTGTGGGACCACCTCAAGGAATTATCTCTCGTGCAACTTGGTTCCCCGCAATGCCTCATGTCAGTTGATCTCACTCTCCAATGGGATCTGATGGTTGTGACCTTATTCCTTTCTTCCTTTTCATTAAATGACCCTTGTTCACTTGTCCTCTGATCCAATGATCCTACATCTCTCCCGATTCTATAATGGTGATCGCTCTCGAATTCGAAATGGGACAATCACGATCCTTCTAACCCCTTACCATGAGTCTCTAACATTTATCTCTTACATAGATTATGCAACACCATTCCTCCTGAGATTTTCAACTCCATGGTCAAAGTTCGATCTGTAACCACGAGACTCTGACCAACAGACTCAACCCATACCGCCCCGGCGTTTCAACAAGAAGCTCTGATACCAATCTGTAACATTCCCAACCACCCACAGGCCGGGGCATGCTACCTATAAGCCCACCCTTGGAATTTTTACTCTTACTGATACCTTCTTTAATTAATATAACACATAAGATACAAGATTTAGTGACATGCACAACAATATCCAGCAAGCATGCATAATCTAAGATTTAGTTAAATGATATTAAAATACACAGTAGAATACATTCATACACAGATAATAATATCACAACAGAGAGCACTTATCTTTATAAAAAGGCGACACCAACTAGCTGCAGACCAAGGACATTCCACCCAACCGTAGACACCACTGCTCCAAATCCCTACAACAGTGTCACCCATGAGCCAGGGTTATGAATCCACAAGGACAGTTCCAGAGTGTACTTGGGTTCCCAAACCAGTCATCTCTCAAGCTATCATAGGTTTCCCAACACCCATAAAAATCCAAGTACCCATCTCTCTTCTACCCAACCTGTACCACCCCAAGAGGATGGACCTCCACCCTTCTCTGCCATGCAGTCCCTCAGGCAATCCTTCTCCTTATTTTTCAGGGCCTCCAGCACAGCTAGTCCAAAATCTCAATGTTGGAACTCTCAGGGCTCACAGTTGTGAGAAAAACAAGGCACAGGCCAACACATATTAGACATACAGGCCCCAGGTCGTGGCTAGATTTCACCAACGACCATCACAACCAACTATCCATGGCTAATTCTTCAGCAGTTCAGTTCCCTTTCCCAAGCCAAGACGCAGGTGAGGATGGATCAATGAATGGGTAAGTGGGTGCATGAAAGTGCATGAGGGAAATGAATGAACATACAAGAAATCAATGAACAAGCCATCAATTGAACCCCCCCATCAGACCAGAGGTGGATTTAAGTAACTTCATGGGGATTCAAGAACCTCCTGGCCTTCCCCAAGAAGCTCACGTAATCGATCCCCTCCCTTAGGAAAAAAGGGTAATTAACATAGGAATAAACATTTATCCCCTCAAGCCCCCTCTCTTGTGGAATCATAGCGCCCTATAACTCTAGTCCTTGTCCATCTAGCAGCCAACGATGTGTTTATTATTAATAATGATCAAAACATTACATTTCTTGGGCATGTTGGCCCTTTAATAGTTGTTTGGGCACACTGGCCTCTCAACATTGTAACAATACATTATTTAAAATGGGTATTCAAAACCTGGTGTGTTACATGGGGTCATGTGTTGATGTTGTCTTCATCTTCTTTCTTCTTTAGTTATATGACTCGATGAGGGGCTTCTTTCTCTGTCCATTCTTATTTTTCCTTACTTTTCTACAATGATTTGAAACTTCTTTAATACTTGATTTTTGTTATAGAATTTTTTGTACCTGAATTTTATACTTGAATTATTTATAACTGAATTTAGTTTATTAATGTAAGAAGAATTTATTTTCTTAGTAATGTTATTAATCTACAATTTTCAATTTCAACCAGACTGTTACATACGAATTTCCAGTTCTGGTCGATCCCTGCTGGCATTAGTTTATGTGGAATTTTCCAATATGGTTCATCATTCTTATGTATTGAAGTTCTTTAAACATGCTCCATTAATTACTTTTTTAAATGCATGCCCCTACAAAGTTCATAGTTGAACCGCTTTTTCCAGTCGAATATCTTCTATAATATATGGGACAAGCCATGTTGTTTCTAATTTCATGGGTTTTCCTTTTATTTGGCTGTCATATAATAGAACCAAGTCTCCATTTTTCATCTCCTTCTTATTTAAATGTCGATCATGCCACTCTTTCTGCTATTTATTTTTTACTTCTTGGTGGTGCATTGCTATTAATCTTCCTTCTTCTAACTTATTCAATTGGTAAAGTCGATCATTCAAGTTGTTGCCTTAGCGAATTTGGCAACAATTGCTACTTTATCTGAGTTGGCCCAGTAGTGAAGTGGGATCACCACTTCTTTTCCATAGACTAATTTAAAGGTGTTATGTATAGTCGATCTCTTATATGCAGATCTATATGCCCATAGAATTGCATGAATTTCATCATCCCAATCATTCTTCTCGATGCCACAGATTTTAGCTAGTCCTTTATGTAGCGTTTTATTAAATGATTCAACAACACCATTTGCTTGTGGATGGGATGCAGTTGTTCTTCTGTGATCAATGAGAAATTTCTTTAGAAGGACTTGGATCATCATGTTTACAAAATGTGTCCCTTGGTCACTGATTAGTGTTAATGGAAATCCAAATATTGTTATTATGTTCTCATAGATAAATTTCGATGCGACTTTTTTAGTACATGTTTCGACTGGTTCTTCTTTTGCTCACTTGGTCACATATTCAACTGTAGTAATAATGTATTTTGTGCTTGTTCTTCTTTCTCTTTAGGGAAATGGACCAACAAATTTGAAGTCCCATATTTCAAATGGTATATTAGAGTTCACTGACTGTAATGGAATTTCATTTTTCCTTAGAGGTCGCCCATTCTTTGACAACTATCACATTTTTTAACATGTTCCCGACAGTCTTTGTGCAGGGTCATCCGCCGCATACCCACCTGAAGTATCTTTAGAGACGTCGTGTTGGCCTGGAAGTGGCCCCCATCTGGTCCAGCATGTGCTTTGTTGATGATGTATTCTCGTTCATGTTCTAAATCACATCTCCTCAAGACGTCACCGGGTCCCATTTTATATAGATATATGTTTATTATGGTGAATGGTGTTGCCCTTAGAGATATCACTTTATTTTTATTTGTTGGGAGTTCTTCAAGTGCCCTCCCCTCTTCCAAGAAATTTGTTATCTCTTCCATATATTTTGGGTTTTCCTTAACACGAAATAGATGTGCGTCTAGAGGATTGTCTTCTATGTCGGTCAGGTCCTCCCCTGTGTCAATTCGGGACAAATGGTCGGGCCTTATGTTATTTTTTCCTGGAGAGACGATTATATCAAATTCAAATTCTTGGAATAACAATAACCAACGACAAATATTTCCTTGATGTACATATTTATTGACTAGATACTTTATTGCCCGATGAACTGTAAAAAAATGTGAATGGGTTCGCAAGTAAATAATGTCGGAATTTCTGCAATGAAAATATCATCAACATGGATTCCCTTTATGTAGTCAAATAATTTATTTATGTTTTATTTAGCCTACCACTGGCATAAGCAATAGGGTGGTCGATTGTTTCATCATATGGTTGTGAAAGAACCAACCCTACAATGACATTTGAAGCATCGACATGTACATGAAATCTTCTTGACCAATTGGGGAATTTTAATATAGGAGCTTCGACCAATTTTTTATTTAATAATTTGAAGGAATCTTGGAAATCTTGTCTTCATTTGAACTCAATTTCTTTCCAATGCAACTCATCCATTGGAAAAGTAATATATGAATAGTGGTGTATCAATTTTTTTCAATACCCAATATTCTCAAGGAAGATTTTAATTTGTTTCTGATTTATTAGTGGTTTCAAGTTGAGAATCATTTTGGTTTTTTCCATGTCGACTTTTACACCATATTTTCATACCACATGTCCTAGGAGAATGCCAAGTGGGGTGCAAAAGATGCATTTCCTAATATTGAGAGACAATTGAATTTTTCTACATCATTCAAGCATTAATATGATCCATTGTATACGGTTTTTAAATAGGTTGTATATAGTTTGGTCATAGAAATAGACTGTCATTGCCTTGTAGATGTATACTTCAAATGTTTTTACCACTATTCTTGAGAATATTTCTGGGATGTTCTTTAGCCCAAATGGCATTACCTTATAGGTGAAGGATCCAAATTCAAAGACAAATGTCATCCTTGTTTGGTATTCTTTAGCTATAGGTACTTGATTATATCCTAAAAACTCATTTGTGAATGCATAACATTCATGACATGTGACTTCATTGATTATTTCATCGACGAATGGGGTGGGGAAAGGATCTGTTAGACTCAATTTGTTGAGTCATCAGAAGTCGACACAAATTATTATCTTCTTGGTGTGCTTCTTTGGTTGGACCACCATAGGACTTGCCCATTCTGCTTTGTCAATTGGATATATGATGTATGCTGCTAAAATTCCTTCAATTTCATTTTGGACAATCGGATTATATTTGTGTGTTAATTTATAAGGTTGTTTCTTAATCATATTTTCCCCAGGGATGAGTTCGATTTTCATTTATCCCATTTCTTCTACAATTCCTTTTAAATATTTATAGTCTTGGGCAAAGACATCTTGGTATTTTATTCAACAATTTGACTATGTTGGTTGTCTTCTTTTCTCACCAGTATTCGCCTACTCATGTCATTTTGGCATTGTTTGATATATCGAACTCTTTTGTCTTTATTTCAACATTCATTCATTCTAGTGGTTTTTCTTCATCGAGGTGTCATTCCCCTTCTTTGAATTTGGTGAAGCTTTCAGGGGGATTTGGGTTGTTCAGGATCATCCTTTTCTTCCTTGGTTATTTTTAATATTGATTTTACATAGTTTTACATAACTAGGTGATCACTTTTCCATCAAAATATTTTGCCATAACAACTTGTGTTTTCCATGTTGATTCTTCATGATGTTGTGTTTTCATTATTCTATGTTAAAATAAGGTGGCATGTCGATTTGAATCCTATATCAAAAATCGTTTTCCCTTTTTCTTTATTCATGGATGGCGTTAGTTTTTCTAGGAAGCTTTTAATTTGTTGTGCTACTTCTCTTAAATTCTCCTCCTCCAGGGTGAATTTGAAGTCTTTGACAAAATTTTCCTTGATGTCGGACCAATTGAGTGTATGGCCACATGATTCTTCGATTTTGTACCATTTGTTTGGTATTTCATCTAGCGTATTTGGAAACATGTGTGGACATACCCTTTTATCACTATATTCTGTGCCATTCATTCTCACAATGGTGGATATGTTCGACTGTATCATACCTAATTTTTAAGAGGGGAATGGCAGTTGTTTTAGCTAGTTTATTTTCTCTAAAATGTTTATAAAGTAAGTTGATATAGTTGTCCAAGTTTGTAGTCTTGGGGAATGTGTTTCCCACCATATTGCAACTTGGCCTGTGAAGGTTTCCACCAGGCTTTGAGTTCTTCCTTTTTATCCAACATATTTAAAAAATTCTTTGACATGTGTCGAAGGTGTGTTCTGTTCATTATAGCACAGTGGCATTTTCGTTGTATTGTTAGTCAAAATTAGCATGGGAGTTTGTCGTATCCTTTTCACATATACTATGGGTATTTTTTGGATTGAAAAACATGTTCTTGGACATTTAATTGGGATGGCTTCAATGGTCCAACAATATTTTGAGTGTGCTTAGTAATTTTCTATCTACCAATTGTATAGATCTGAGTCATAATTGTGTCCGACCGACAGGGGAGATTCTGCTAAAATTTATCCTTGTGCATTTGGTTCAACATAATATCTTTGTTCATTGATTATCTAGTACAAACATCGCGCTTCTTTTTTATCATCTCATGATTCACTCTAATGTTTCCCTTCATTAGGTTCTAGGGGTATTATTATTTTTCTTCCGCTCCCTTTTAGCTTGATTTTGTCCTTTTCAAGGGAGATGTTGGCTTTGATTTGTCATCCCCATGGTCGACCAACAAGTGTTGCATATGTTGGAATTCCTTTAACTAAGTTGATTACCTCGAAGTCGATTGGTGTCGGTATACCCATAATTTGAGTTTTGACATTTCAGAGTATACCTATAGGCTCTATTAATATTTGGTTCGCAAGATTTAGGTAATTCAGTGTTGGTGTTCGTAAAGGCTGACCCAACCATATCCATGCATCCTGAGATAGGATATGTACTTGTGATCCAAAGTCGAAGACTACCTAGTTAATAAATACCCCATGGATTTCCAAGTCAACTCGTGGATCATAATATTTATGTTTATAGGAAAGTTGTATGACATATTTATATGGTATTTGTTCTTCTTTATATTCTCTTAGTATATTAAGAAGATCCAACAATTGATTGACTGAATTATTTTCCTTTAAAAGTTGTAAAAATTCTTGTACAGTGTCTTCATTTTGTCTTCCTCAATTTGGTTGGTATTGATTATATTTTTTGAATAATTTAAATGCTTCCCTCATAATTTGTTCTTCTTTGTTTGGATTTGGAAACAAACTAGACTTCCATATCTGTCGATCTTGTAAGGGGATATTGTTAATATCTCGTCCTACGCCTGATCTAGTAACGACATGTGAGTTCTTTGAATTTAACACTTCTTGTTTCGGGACTGCATGTAGGAGGTTCACATTATTTTTGGTCATGATCTTATCAAGTACTATCGAACATTATTCAAGTGAATGATTGACGATGCCACATATGTTACAAAATTTTAAGTCGACCCGATATTTTATTGGGAAATAAGGGATAGTGTGGTCATCTTTCTAGCAATTATACCAATAAGGTCGACCTCAACCTCAACCTTGGAACCTGGCATTACCACGACCGCATCGACCTCGTCCTTCACCATAATAGTCATTTCTTCTCCCATAGTTGTTATTCTGATCAATTTCTTCTGTATGGTAGACTGTGTGCACATTTGTTCTATTCTGTGCATTTAATCGAAACTCAAATGTTCTAGGGCTATGCACTTTGAAAATATGACACCATTTGGTATTTATCATCTTGTGTGGACAATCATGCATAGTATGGTCAGTCATAGTTTCACATATGTTACAGTATGTCTTAGCTTGCACTCGTCATGCATTTTTTGCTCTTGCTACTTGATCGTCGAGGCTACAAGTATATTTGGTGTGACCTTCTTCGTAGCATGTGGTACACCACAACTCACTTCTTATTAAGGTTAGATTTTTTATGGTCTATTGTAGATGTTCTATTTTTTCTTTTATCCTTTCTGTCAACAAGAAAGTCGATGGGTCGTCGTCATCCGATTCAAGACATTGTACTTTCTGTAATGTGTCTTCACATGAGGTTATCTCGTAGAGTCATAATGGAGTTTGGATTCATTGTAGTAATCCAGATACATAACATTATACGAGAATATTTTGATTGATTGTCAACGAAATTTGGCTAAGGAGATCTTTGAATATTTTTTTGTATTCACAAACTGGCTCGCCTGGTCTTTGATTTATTTATTTCATTTTTTGTGCGGCCAAGTGTGTAATATCTTGGACTTTGAAAAATGATAAAAAAATTCTCTTTATTTCTAATTTTGATCGATTTTGATTTTATGTGAAATTCATAAACCATGTTAGAGCACGGTGTTAAAGAGAAACACCAAATTGTGTCATATGCTTAACTCCATATATGATGTCTGTTGCATCCCATAATTTTTTGCATACAAACCAATTTATTCTTGGATTCTCATATCCTTCATAAATGGGAATAGTATTGAGTCCCATTGTTGTTTTGTTTTTAGGAACAATAGTTTTTTTTTTTATGTCTGAGTCACCACAAGTTTTGACTGGGATGTCGAATTGTCAGTCAGTTGTTGTTGCGTCGACTTGTCTATCGATCGTTCTTCTGTCGAATGATATTCAAGGAGTAATTGCTTCTTTTTTTCTCTATGAGTTACTTCTTTAGTATGACAACTTTGGACTTTATATTGGATGATACATCGTTCTAATGGACGTGTAGGTTCAAAACTATAATATACTAGATTATTTTGATCTCTTGATATGAGATTTGGCAGGGGTGTCGGGTCAGTGAGATCCTTGATGTGAATGAGAATTTTATCGACTTCATTTATTTCTAGCTCGACAATGAGCATTTCGTGTAAGTTCCCATGCTCATCATTTCTATACCATAACCTTGTGAATTGTTCGTTGGTCTGAAGCCTCTGCTAGAGGAATTCTCTAATTCAGGGGCTAGTTGCTTGAATAGGAGGAGTGCATATCGCTAGTCCCGACTCTTTGAAATCCATGCTTTTGGGTTGGTATTTAGGTTGATAGGCGCCCATGCCAGCCTATATCAACTATGCTTCATTACTTCTATCGGGTATCATTGCGGCTATTGTTATTGCCATCTCTCATCGATTTATTTCAAACTCGGACTAATCATGCGCTCTATTAGGTCGATCTTCTTTGACCATTTTTCTATTCAAATTCCAATTGTTCCATAGGTTAAGAATATCCTCTGTTTTCTTTTTCCTCTTGCCCCATTCCAACCTTTGGATATCTTTTGATTGCTTATGCATTTGATTTCCTCTTGAATAAATGTATGCTTCAGTAACACGAATTCTGGTATTTTTTCCTTTTCTTACAACATCTCACAGGTTCGACCAACCCCCCATCATCGTCCCGACTTGATCTAAGTAGATGAAGATGGCCATGTTTATTGGTTCAAAAAATAGGCCTAGGCTTTTTTTGTATCTTTGCACCTTTCTTCTAGGAATTATGCCCACTTTTCATCTCTCTCTTCCCAGTTACTATTTTGTGGTGGTATACCTAGTCGAGGTTGGTACTCAACAATGTCACCAACTATAACACACCCGGCCCCTAAGTACCCTTTTTAGGGATGGGGCATCAAAATTGTTCCTTTCTTAATCATCTTGAATCCTCTTCTCGGGATCTCCATCACTTTCTACTCGTCAAGAGATTTCCAACCATCGTTACTGTGATCAAATTTGAGCTATCGATTGGGAGTTATGCCCTTCCGAAGTTCTTTGAGCATCATTGGTCAAAGGCCACATGGTGCCCATGCTGGTTCATCTCATTCGTACTATCCCAAGGTTCCCCGAAGTCTCAGGGCTTCCTAGCGCTCCTACATCTATGGTGGAAATCCATCCACCGTTAAATCCACCAATGAGACTGCATCCTCATTTAATGTACAGGGTTACATAAATTCGATGTTCGACACTTTGGCATTGAAAACCCCTTTTCTTTGTACATGCATATCCTCTGGAGTCCTGAAATCTCGAACTCCTGAAGGATCCTAAAATATTGTCACGTAGCTCTTGCCTTTAACCCTTTTGGTTTACCTAAGATACTACACCCCAAACCTCTGAAGTTTCGAAGTCCCGGACTCCCGAAGGGTCCTCCCTTACTCATAGTGGCACATTAAATGTAGAGGAAAGGACTTGTGGGTCCTGAGTACTCCACCTGTTATTAGGCCAAGTGAGTATGTTCCAAGGGGTGCTACGCGGAAAGGCAATGACACGTGGACCATCAATGGGCAACAAGTGTCACGTTCTAATGGGCACATAGGATATGTGAAGAGCACGAATCAGGGTGACATGTGGAAAGTCAAACAGGGTTCCACGTCACCATGGGTGACATCATTTTACCACATAACTTTGGTCTAACAGCCTTCCAACACCCCTTATATCCCATGGTCGAGATGTGTCCATGTAGATCCATAGATCTACGACCTCCATTACTTTACAACTTTAGTGTTTAGGGAATCCGTTGTGTAACTTCCTCTTTTTTCCTAGAGTGGTCAACGTCGGGTTGACCACGGTATATATCTGATGGTCAAGAGGGATCCTGAAGCATCCTCAGATCGACGGTCCATGTTACTTTGTGACTCTGGAATTCAGAGGTTTTAACCGTGCCAACACACAATACTTTTGAATGCGCAAACTCTAAACTAGCAGATTGGATGGCTGATGCTTACCTCAAATCAATGGACTATGTCTTCTCTGGACTCCAGGCTTTGGAGCTTTCCATTCAGCTTTGAACCACACTTCCTTCCATATTTCTGAAATTTGAACACGCGAAGAACTTTGATGAACGGTCCACGTGTCCTCAACAATGGGTGGTCAAGATCTACTTTGGTCTTCAGGATTTCTCTAGTCTTCTATCCAAAATGCAACACACTTCAGATATTCCAGAGCACCAACCTACGAACCACACTCGATCTATCGCCACGTGCAGCTGGCACCAACAACCAAGATTTTATTCGGACTTGGGAGCTTTGGGAAACTTGCACACTCTTGTGATTACTCTTCAATTTTGTCAGATAACTGGACTTCTGGATAACCATTGATCTGAAGACACGTGTCCCTCTACTACCAATGACCCAAATTAACTTCAGGCTCTGAAAATTCGAAGAATTCACCTCCTTTACGATGAACACACAAAATTCATCGAACTCACGAATTCTGAAGGATTTCGAGGGGTTAACACCCATGATTCTTCTCCAAATCCAATGGTCGTGAAAGACTTTGGCTCCTCCCAAATTGATCTCATCTGGTATTCCTCCAAATAAATGAATCCTCCCTTTCGAGCACTAAATATCACTATCTTTCTTGTTTTCATCAGCTTTAAAACACTTAGGCTCTGGCACATTCTTTGTGCTCTTTCTCCTGAACTTGAGACTTAGAAAAATCTTCCATGCACTCCTTGAGCTCGCTCACCTTGAGATCCTTTCAACACTTCACTAAGTATTGGCCCTGTTCACACTTTGCACGGGTCTCCCCTTCGAAATTTTATACTCAAACGAGTATATGTGCACGCCTTGCACTCACTCTATGAAGTTTCATGCTATCTATCTTGAGCCATCGAGTCTGAAAATGATTTTTCATTCATTCTTATTGCATGGCCACTATGCACTCCTTGCACAAGGATTTCAAAACAGAAACAATTGAAACTTATTGAATATCAAAGGTTCATTCATTCAACTATGAAATACACACACAGACATATAAACTCCAAAAATAGATAACACAACATTACCCAATTAACTCAGAGATAAGAAAACTAAGACATTCAAATCATGCATTTCAATCCAAGTGCACAAGGTAAGAAAAATACTTATCTATTATAGTCGATCACCAACCAACTGATTGTGGGTGTTCACCTTTCCACCCAACCATAGGATCAAAGGCATTCATTCTTAGCACTCTGTCTACCCACGTTCCAAGCCATGATATCATTAGGGAACCTTTGCAATTTCTCAGAGGTTGTTTCTCTGTCACAGCCTCTGCAAGGTTTATCACATCCTCTCTCAGCATCAATCTTGCGACCTTCCACTGAGGTCCTATTTTCTGCAAATTCTTCAAGATCCTTTCTCTTGTTCTTTCCTTTTTAACTATAACGACTTAAATCCTTATGTTCTTCTTCTCCACTATAGGACCTCATGTGATCCTCCTCTTTCTCCTTGCATATCCGAGTCACACATTCCCTCCCCGGTGTGGTATCTTTCTTTTCTTCCTTCGTGTGTATTCTTGCATGCCTTTTTTCCTCCCCAGGAAGGTTCTGGACCTGTATTGTTCCTTCTGTCAAAAGAAACTCGGGTCAGTCTGGTCCTGCAGGAAAACTACACTCTGTGGTACTTCGGGTTGGTGGTTTTCTATCTCCTCAACCAAACTCTCCATGATTCCATTCATGGGGGTAGTTGATTGTTCAACCACCAGTGCTTCTTTCATTAACTGATTTTTCCTTGGGATCAAGATGAGGCTTATTATTTTAACAAAGAGAATTTGGGTCATTTTGACATAATGAACCTTCTCTATTATTTCCTAACTCTTTCCTCTAGTGATATCATGGCCAATACTTCAAGGATTCACCCCCATAATAAGTTATTGGCAATATAAACAATAATACATTTACATTGTTTCCATGCCATAGCATGGTGATCATAATAAATGATTAATTACAAGCTGGGGGAAACAGGGGTGTTACAATCCCACCCCCCATTAAAAGGAACACCATCCTCTATGTTCTTTCTCGGTAACACATGTCATGCCTTTGTCATTCTGCTGCTTCAGAAATATTGATCCTCTTTCTTGGTCAGGTCCATTCCCAACTCTTGGCCTTCATCACTTACCTTCAATAATCTTGGACAACAAGCATATTAATCCCAATTAATCTAGCACAATACTTATATGTGTAGTTGGTAGAATTTCATCCACATGGTTGTCTTGTTATCTTGGCTCACTATTTTTCCCAGACATACCCATTGTGTGCATGATCCCAATCAATTGTTTATAATAATTATCAAAATATCCTCTTCCTTGCGGTCACTCACCCTCTAGGCCCAGGATTAGGAATCCCCTTCTCTGTTATACAATCCCTTGGGTGATCCATCTTTCCTTGCCAAGGCTTTCTCGCATAGGAAGATTTCTAAAGACTTCATTGAGCCTTACAGTCAAGGCATCCCTCAGACTTACTCTATCGAGGCATCCCTTCGGCTTGTGTTGCCACAACTAACATATTCTAGGGTGGTCATGGCTTACCAAAGGGCTCTCTTGTCTCAACAATATACTTTTTCATGCTTTCCAGCTTGACATCCTTCACATGCCCTTCCTAGATAGATCTTTTTCGTCTCACCTGTATCACCGATATACATAAATTATGAGATATTATCATCAATTTCAACTTCACAATTTTCTTGCAACTCTGTCACCCACAGATTTCCAAATTTTTATTTTCAGATCTGTTCCGCACAGGAACCGGATTCACAATTATGGGACTTTCCTTCCCATAGCAGTTTAGTTTAGCAGAAAATTGGTCTTTCTTATGGGATTACAACACTACCATATCCAAGACCCTTCTCTTCCTACAATTTCAACATTCCTCAGCCAAACAATTGGTTAGTTTTCATGCACATTATATTTAAAAATTATGTATACTAACAGTCCAAGTACTTTTCATCCATTTGAGGGTATAGAGAAAAATGAAATGTCATTATTTACGTATGTATCCTATCAACATACCAAATTGCCCAAATGTAGCTCAAATATCAGTTGACTTTAATCGGTGTGCCAATCTTCATGGCCACGTCCATACCTAATGTACCCTTACATTGGATTCAATTTCACCATACTTATGACAAACACCTTTCCATGGTGTGTTGGAGCTCAACTAACCCCTTCACCATAGGTTTAATCATTCTCATTCATTCTAACAGCAGGACTATGCTTCTCGCTACAGGTTGGTCATGATCCCAAATCAATACATATGAAACTAAAATTTTCTCTTGAATGCACCCAAGCATTCTTTATTCATCAGTAATCAGGGTGTCAACACTCATGGCCACCCAAAATCCTCTTTTATTTAACACCTATATAATGCAAGTAGAGTATTGGAAGGTCCTCTTTCCTTAATGGAAAATATATTATCTTCCCTCCTATGCCAACATGCATTTCCTCAATGCATCTCATGCAACATGTTAACTATGAGCACCTTTATCCCCAATCTCCCTAGATTGGTAATTGTACTCATGGTACTCCTTACTCATGCATTTTCTTGCAAGGATTATAACTCATCCTCGACCGACATAGAATTCCTCTGCTTGAGTTTGTCCATTATTGGCAACAGTCTTTCTCAACAGCTCCAATTTTTTTCTACACATGACATACACCAAAAATATATTAATCATCATGTAGATAAAAAGGCTTGTATCATATCATTAAAATCAATAAAAAAAATTCAGATATTCGCCAACATATCTCTATGCATTCTACCACATTACTCCTTAATGTGTTAACTAGTGCAATCCCAACCAAATTTTTAGTTTTATTCCATGATCATACAACCATCAACATCCTTATTCCAAAACACTTACCTGCATTGGTATATCAATCACTCGTACCATAGAAATACAATAAACAACAAGGAAGGGGTCAAGGAACTTCTCCCTCATCCAACTCCTGCCACACAACGCTACACTTTCAGTCCAACTGAGTTATTTTCCAAGGTCTCACTGCCTTTACTTATCATGGCTTAACCAAGCACATTCATTCAAAGTTACTTATTTTTTTATTTTCCTTTTTCCAGCCATACTTGTTTCCACAACTTCTCTTCTAAAGATTATAACTTTGTTAAACAATTCAGAGCTCTTAGGGTGAGAAACATTTTCCTCCTTTTCTCCTTTTCTTATGCAATCTACTTCTTATTGTGATCTTCATGATTTTTTTTTTGAGCAGTCTTGGTTAGGTTCACCTCAATCTTCTTGGTAAATCAGCATGCTACAACAACAAACCTTTTTTTCATGATGAATCATGAATCTGCACATTCTGCACATTACCATTCAGTTATCAAAATGGTCAACATTCACTTGTTAGTATTCCACTCGTACATTTTGTTTTAGAATCCAAGATTCTTATATAAATAGTCTTGTAGCTCGCTACTTAATTATCAACGGTCATTAAGGTTGTGACTCTATTCTCATGACAAAGTCTTCACACAGTTCCTCCACAAGGAACTCCTTCTGCACACAACTTCCTTATTGCATATCCTTCACTACCTGTGATGGCCTAATCCTTGAGTTTTCTTCAATTGTGTACCATTATTACTATAAGGAATATGCATCTTTAATTTAAAATAATTCAACTCATGATTGTTCACAATCATTCTCATGCGATCCTCAAAGGCATAATCATTTTTCCTCTTATTTTGACAACAAATAATCCTTGCTCATTTAATCTTAAATCATATATGTGAATCACTTGCACATTTAATATCATTCACTCATATCTATTTGGTCTTAATATCGAACTTCATATCAAGAAACCTCACAATGCATTAAATCCAAGCACTCAATCATATATAGACATAGCCAAACATTCATCCTGCAAGCTCATTTCTTGTACCTTTTCCATGTCATTCATATTGTTGGAAGATTGGTTGTTGTCATTGATGTCAACCCCAGTCATGGGTTTTGGACCGCAAGATTGATGAAGGTATTTGAACACGAAGGAAAATGCATATGTAGATACAACACCCATGGATGGATAGTATACATCATGTTGTTTCCGGTGGTATGTGGCACATCATGTGGATCCTCATGGTTGAGGAGAAATGAATTTTTGAAGATGACAAAGTGAATTGAAGAAGGAAGTACATGTAGGCCCTGAAGATAATTAAAGAAAAGAATTACAAAATAAG